>JAQIXI010000072.1:0-40324 GCA_034700165.1 Galumnidae sp. Gr-Ori-00277 | reverse complement strand
CTCACACACACACACACACACACACACACACACCACTCACTCCCTTTCCTCTATTTATTACTCGTCTGTATTCGTCTTATGAAACAAATTTCAATTCAACGCTAAAATTAAAGAAAAAGTTTTTGCAATTATTTTCTTTGTTGTTATACTTGTGTTCAGGGCTTTGGGTTCTCTTCTTTTCTCAGACATGGAATAGATTAGCGAATCAAAAAATCAAATTATTAAATAATGTAATTTGAAAGTTACTAGATTATTTTCAGTTGAGATTATTTTAAAAAGTCCGTCCCCTTTCTTATCTCTAATGAAATATAATTTATATATATTTCAATATATATATTCTTAATTTTATTCGTTTTTTATATGATTTAGTGATCGAATCCTTTAATTAAACGTAATATCAATAAATTTTGATATTTTCCTGAATCTTATTTTGATTAAAAGTATGAAAACTGACTCTAATTAATGGTTTAATTAAGGCTTAATTAAGTACTGAACGTAATTTTAATTGAGTCCTACAAACAGAGGATAGAGTTATGAAAAGTGATAGAAGTGACAGAAGTGAAAGAACTCGATTTTTCAATTAAAGCCAAATTAGATAATATGTTGAATGAGGTAAACACCAGATAACACTCATTCACTCTCTTTTGGCCTTTTCTTTATCTTTTCTCTCTCTCTCTGAGTAATAAACCGGAGTTTTAAAGAACAAGTTTGAGCTGAGATTGGAGTCCTCAGAGCACAGGTTTTTGGTCTCGTCTACCATTCAATAATAGGTGCACTCAAATTATTTTTCACTGCAAAAGATTTTTTTGTGTTCATCGCAGGACAAGTCAGACATGTATTGGAGCAGAGAGTAGGGACAGGGATAGGGACAGGTATACATTCAAAGAGAACCTAAACAGAAGGAGAGAAACAGAAGGAAATTCCTGGCTTTCCGTTGCGTTCATTCCTTTTATGTAAAGCCTGAAGAATAACGTGTAGTTTGTGCTGAGGACTGGTCTATACCTGAGTATTAAGAGTGGAACGAGTCTTTAAATTATACGCCAGGTATTGGTATTGGTATTATGCGACACAGTCTTCAATCTGATGAAAGAGTATTAGCGTTCAGTCTCTGTCCGATCCGTTGAGAGAACAGAATAACAAAAAACAGTGATTTTTCAAATGCCAACTCATTTACGACTATTTATTTCTAAATATTTATTGAATAAAACAAATTTGCGCTCAATTTTAGTGAACTTTTTAGTTGTTTTGAAACTCAACTCAAAAGTAAAGTTTGATTTTCTCGTTAAAAGTTTTTTTTTATGTTATTTTGCTTTTAATGTTTTGTTTGGAAAGAAATGAATAAATTTCTTAATGATTTGCTAATGTGTTTCCAAGTTTTTCTTTTCTTTTGGACAGCATTTTTGCCAACTTTTTCTTAATGTCTTTGTTTGTGACTCTCCTTAGAGTGAATTAACTTCAAAAGGGGATGACTTTACAAAACAAATGTTCCAAATGTACAACACTTTAGAGGATATCATCCATTCTTCTAAAATGAATGACAATACCAGCAAAAGTTTGGAACAAATCTTTGTCTCCAATAATCAGTCGACCAATACTTTAGAGAAGAAGTCCAATACAATGAAAATGAATAATAATTGTATAACTAATGGTGTTATTAATAAAAATGTCGAGAATGTGGTCAACGCTAACACTAAGTCTGGTATTAGTCAAAGCAATCAAACGTTTCATTCATCAATTGATTCAAATGACAGTAATTTCAGTGAATTTTGTCAACAAAATGATACAAAACTCAGGACTAATAATATCTGTATTAATAATAATAATAATAATATTAATAACAATAATAATAATAATAATATCAACGATATATTGAATTGCAGTGAAAAGAATCGGTCTCTGAATGCGAGTAATAATTGTTTGAATCCAATGAATCCAATAAATGAATCGACAAATAGTTTAAATACTTATAGTTCTGATACTTCTTTGAATATCTTCGACAACATTTGCGAACAGAATAATAGTAATAACAGTAATATAATTAATAAGACTTCAAAGAATAATCATTTATCAGTCAAATCACAATCAGATTCAGTTAATAAAAGACTTATAATGAAAGAGAAGAAAAGGATTTTACAAGAATTGGATATCACTAATGGCTATATAAATAGGAATTGTCTTAATTCCGGTGATCATATCGTCAATCCTTTGTTAGACACAATCAATACATTGACCTCTTGTTCAGACAGTTCTGATGAATTTGAAATCAATAAGAAGAACGTCTATTCCAGATGTGAAAGACATCGAAGAATTTTTAATAATCCACGACAATTGAACCGTAAGTCTTGTAATTATAATTATAGCAGTTCTGATGGTGACTCAGTTTCGGGTTATACCGGAACCAATTCGCTTGAGTCGGGCTATAAGTCTGATTATTTGGGTTCGCATACATATGAAGTGATTGACGGCAGTCCTCTGTCGTCGAGGGGCACAGCTCTGGACTCAAATGACCCCTTAGTTGTTAAGTCTATGGCCGAATCAGTCAATCAAACTCTGGGCCATCAAATAATAGGAAACGAGTCTTCGAATACTTTGAAAAAGAAAAGCTCTTCAAAGAAGGCGTCAAATGAAATGTCGGCAAAGAATTCATTTGAAAGAAACTCAAATAATCGTAAAAATTATTATAAGTTTAATGAAGTTTTAACTGAAAAACAAAACCGGACTCCGGACGACGTGAGCAGTAATGCGAGCGTCGATTCCTTTCAGACAAACTCTTCGACGACTAATACTAATAACAGTCAAAAAACTGTTGGAATGTTTAGCGAAAAGATAGCGAATCGCTTAAAGGCATTCAATAATGACTCACAATTAGAACATTTACTCAAAATTAGAAAATCTCTCCTCAAAGCTCTCAAACGATGCGAACAGATCTCATCGCCGGCCAACTCTCGTGACGGCAGTCCCATCACTGCCGGCATATCTGTGTCCAGTCGATCATCGAGTCCAGCCTCGACTGTAATCAGAAATACTCAAAACACTAATGGATGGTCTAATCCCAGAAGACTTAGAGATGATATTAGTTGTGGTGACAAATGTAGACAAAAATCATTATCTCCGCTAACTATTAGATCACACGATCAGGAGTTGGACACAAGTTGTGATCAGTTGTCAACTTATTCCATGAATTCAATGAACTCGACTTCGAGCACAACTTCCAGTACTAATCAGAACACTATTAATAGCAAAAGCGTTCGTTTCAACGGTTCCGTCAAATTCAGTCCCGTTTGCAAACAAAGAGAAGTCAAAACTAAACCAAAACAACAGATTAATGGCAGTTATGCTTCCAATAAGTCAATACTAAAGGATCCGCTCTGTGAGACACTCAGGTCTTCCATTAATGCCGGAGAGTTCACCAATAATTGTTCACTTGAGGGAGAGATCGATGAGTTGCTCTACGGTCGTAACGGCCCTTATTATTATTCTCCTTCTCTTGAGCCCAGTCCTCACTTACTGGATGAATGCCTGAATCCCTTATCCAGTATTTACGCTAGCAGAATTGAAGACAAATATCGCACGTTTACATCAAGTGGTGGTCATACAAGCAAACAGTCATCGATGATAAGCACTGCCGCCAATTCCAAGAAGACCAGTGCCTCGTCTTCTAAAGGTATGTCTGCCAAACATTTTTGAAATAAATTTAAATTATATGTTATAGTATTACAGAAGTCTTAGTTTTGGGGTTCCATTAATAGTGAGGCCAAACATATGAGAATTGTTTGATGAGAATATTGTTCTATCGTTCTCTCTCTCTCTCTCTCTCTCTCTCTCTCTCTCTCTCTCTCTCTCTCTCTCCCTCTCCTTCTCTTTCTATAAGACTTGTTTTTCACTCAATGTCTGTAAGGCTTTGACTCCGATTTTGTGAGAGTTTTGAAGTTTGTCTCAAATGACAACTCATATAATTATCTTCTAATAAATACATTAAATGTCGCCTCAAAATCTCTCTCTCTCTCTCTCTCTCTCTCTCTCTCTCTCTCTCTCTCTCCCCTCATTTTTCTTTGTTTATAGAAAACATATGAAAACAATTGAAAGTAATAATAAATTAGTGGACTTTCTTTTTAAATGAATGCAAAGAATAGTTTAATGGAATATTTGAGAGAAAACTTAATATATAACCACTTCTATTGATTACTCGTTTAATAATTTATCTGTGATTTGAAGGGCATTTCAATAGGACTCAACCAAAATATAAAAGAAAATATATTCGAGTCTTATATACAAAAGGCAGAGAAGTTTAAAGTCTCTCCTCTATAATAAAGAGTCGTATTCTGTTCTTAACCCAAATATATTATTTAACTTCAGTGCATCTGTTTAGGACTTTTTGAAAGAACATCCTGCACAATTATCAAAGGGACAGTTACACCATTCAGATTCAAAGATCATTACTCTGAGAATTTGAATTGAATTATTATTTGATCTAGTACGTTGTAGAATATATTATCAATATATTAGAGAAGTGCAACACTTCTAACAAGTGATGGCATTTAAACTCGTATTTTATAAAATATTTTTTCTATAAAATAATAATTCAATTTAATTAACGGCTTTTAGTAATTGTAATTGCCCCTTGGTCAAGTTTAACTGTTTTGAACTGATTTTGAATATTTCTGAAGGCATTCCGCATATGATTAGTGAATCGTTTGAACTTTTATATCAAATTATAAAATTGTTTTTAATCGAAGTAAAGAACATTTAATTTTTATATTACAGATAATTTTGCCAAAACATATTCAAGTCATTTAAATGATATTTTCGGCGAAATATATCTTTCAACAAGATAAATTGAGCATGATCATATGATTACAATCACCACTGCATGGATTTCAGCGAAATTTATTTGTATAATAAGACAATCGTCGGACAGATTTGAAGATAATTTAGTAAAATATTTATATATTTGCAAACATTGAGTGAAAAATGTGTTTATAATCAACAAAAAACAACTCTGTTTTGTGGCGGTGGGAGACTGACGACACTCCGTTAAATCGGATTTGACCACCAGTTGTGCCGTCGCTAATACTCTCAAAACACATTAATAAGAAGTTTTGGTGAAGTTTTGGTGAACTTTTCTTCTCAAGAGTTCACTTCAGTTCGTTTATAAAATGTTGGAATTAATTGAAGGAATTCTCTTCACTTCTCGACGTCTCTATAAAACCAGTGACGAGAAGTACATCTGTCTATGTGTCACAGTTTGAGCAAGATCGTTTTTGATCAATAAAGTGTATTAAGGTTTAAATATTATAATTTATCATAAAATGAAAGCCAACACAAATCGAGTCATTTTTCACTAAAATTGAGTCTTAAAATCATTTTAAAATTTAGATTAATTAGAAGATGAGCAAGATGTCTTAATATTTAATAGTTAAATAATCAAAAAAAAAACTATTGCCTAGCTCTAGAAGCATGGTATATTTGTTTATACAGATCTCTTTATTATTAATATTAATTTTTTAAGTTTTTTTTAAGTCAGTTTTTTCTATGCTTTTTAGGATTTAATAATAATTTAGTGAATTTTGATATTTCTATTTGTCTTAAAATTTTTAAAATTTAATTGAATGGACTGTCAGTTGACTTACCATTTATTTCGATATTAATTACAATATTGTTAACAATAGTTAAGAGTAAAGATTATCATTGAATTAAATTTAATCGAATTTAATTAAATGTTAAATAAAATGAATGTTATTAATAGAATTTTAAACTAAATAAATGTTTAAAACATTAATTCAATTGTTTTTCAATTCATTCACTGAAATGACTTCATTTGAAAACCTGATCTATAAAAGACCTGTCAGTGACCATCCACTCCACTCCAAGATCTGATCGATGAAACAAAAAATGTTGAAATTCAAACAAAATTCATCAAAAAAAGAGATTAAATTAATGATAAAAAAAGATCTTCTTTTTTGAGAAGCACTCAGTTTTGGAAATTTTTTGAAGTAATTCTATGACTCATAACTCAAATTTTTTTTAATTACTCCATTAAATTAAAAATTAGATTTAGCTTTAAGTCAGATAAGACTTACCTTTGATTATGAGCTGAAACTTTAAAACTATCAAAAAAAGTATTAAAAATTATGTAATCAGTTATAAACGGTTTGTTTATTCCTATTATTACTACTTTATGTTCTAATCTCTGTTTAACTAATAATTAGCCCAGAATTGATCAAAATTCAAATTAATTCAGTAATATTTATCCTAAATTTAATCCATTTTCACCATTTTGTTAGTCATCTCAAATAGTTATTAAGTGATTAATTTGAATTTGTGTATAATTTTAGCAAGATTAATTATATATTTTATAAAATATAGCGTTTATAACATTTATAGTACTGTTTTTCGTTAATAAATTCAAATACAAATTAATAATAATTTAAATTTAATGGTTTCCCAAAACGAATAAATTATACCGAAAAACAACTTTTCGACAGCTTTTATGCTCATTAATATTTTGAAAGGACCTAGAACCAGAACTTGATCATTGTATGCCTCTTTTCCAAAAGTGAAATTACTTTGTGATGGATAACTTACTAATTTAGTATATGTTCTCTAAAATTATACATTAAAAATCAATTAGGATTTCAGACATATGTGACCGAAGAATAACTTGCATTTGAGCTCATCTTTTCCGATGAGAAATACTTTTAATTTAAGAGGAATTACGAGGAATTCCTTTTCAATTATTCTGATTTATAGTCCATTGAATTACTCGACAAAACTTATTGAAGCAATAAATGCTTGAATTGCACTCAAAATCATAACCATTTCCAAAGATTAGATAAATGTTCTAATAAGTGAATATCGAGGATAACTTATTAGAGGGTAAGGAATGGTAGAAATGGTAGACAAAAGTTGTTCCTAAAAAGTAGACAAACTCTTGAAAATTGTTTTCTTTATATAATACTGACGTATATTATGTTATAAATCATTAGAAGTTTCTCTAATGAAAACACTTTATTTGATTATATTATTGTTTGTTAGTTAACACGTTTTTCCCCTAAAAAGTATTTTTGATTTAGATTTTAAAGTATTTAAATTGAAAATAATCTTAAAATGATTTTAATAAAATTGATAAAAACATGATTAACACAAATTCATTTGTGACTAAATATATTAAATTGTCTTTAAATGGCAAAAGTATATATTGTTTGGCATCAAATAAGTTAAACATTAATAATGAGTACAAAAACAAAGTAAATACAAAACAATTTCTTCGGTTTCAGTCATCGAATCAAAACAATTACAAATTCAATGACTTTAATAATAATAAAAGGTTTTGGATTAGAAAGGGAACCGTTTTGGCAGCTCTTGGAACCGCTGGCATATTGTGGTTAAGTACAAAGAAATATGTGCTGAGCGCTGATAAGTTGGATGAGACAAAAGACAATGATTTGTCTGAATTCGGTCGAGAGATTAGTGGTCTTAAGAGCTATACTTTAAAAGAAGTGGCAAAACATAACAATAAGTCAAAACGGATTTGGGTTTCATATCGAAGTGGTGTTTATGACATCACAGACTTTGTTGATGAACACCCGGGTGGGGATAAAATACTAATGGGGGCCGGAGGGGCTCTCGAACCCTTTTGGGCTCTTTTTGCTTTCCATAAAAACAAAGAAATTATGAAAATTCTCGAGACATATAGAATTGGAAATCTTGACGTTAAGGACAGGACTGCCACCAATAAACAGACAACAGATGACCCCTATGTTGACGAACCACACAGACATCCAATTCTTAGACCCCTATCACAGAAACCATTTAACGCCGAACCCCCCGAAGAACTACTCGTCCAAAGTTTTATTACTCCAAAGTATTGACTATAAATTAAATCAAAAAGTTTTTAAAAAATTGATTCTTTTAGTGAAATATTCTTCGTTAGGAATCATTTACCGGTTCCTCAAATCGATTTGAATGAATATACGCTCGAAATCGAAGGCTTTGGACTAAAATCTCCAAAAACACTGACTCTCGAAGACATCAAAACTAAGTTTCCGAAGCATTCAGTGATTGTAACGATTATGTGTTCCGGAAATCGTAGGAATAAAATGAATGAAGTATTCAATTATATTCTGAATCTTTTAATAATTTTTATAATCGATTTGTAATTAAATTTTAGTTCAAAAAAGTGAGAGGACTGGAATGGGGTTCTGCAGCTATTAGTAATGCAAAATGGAGTGGCGCTCGACTCACAGATGTCCTAAAATATTGTGAATTAGATTTTGACGACCAAAATATAAAACACATTCACTTTGAAGGACTTGATTTCGATGTCTCGTCAATACCTTATGGGGCGAGTGTTGAGGCCTTTCGGGTTAGTTCTGAGTTTTTATTGATATGAAATTCTTCGAACTAAAAATCTTTAGGCATTGAACCCAAACTCAGACTTTTTGATAGCTTATGAAATGAACGGAGAAGATATACCTTTAGATCATGGCTATCCTCTGCGCTTAATCGCTCCCGGAGTGGCCGGTGCCCGTAATGTCAAGTGGTTGAGTCGTATTGTCTTAAGTGATGAGGAAAGCCATTGTCATTGGCAGCGAAAAGACTATAAAAGTTTTTCTCCGAATATCGATTGGCATAACGTTGACTTCGATAGCGCTCCTTCTATTCAGGAAACACCCATTCAATCAGCTTTTTGTGACCCCAAAGATGGACAGACTGTTAGAGTTAATAAAGAAAAGCAAACCATTGAACTGAAAGGATATGCTTTTAGTGGTGGCGGACATAAAGTCATTAGAGTAGACGTGTCTGCAGATGAAGGACTCAATTGGTTTACCGCAGAACTAAACCAAGAGAATAGTCCTCTTAATAGAACGTATTCGTGGACGTTATGGAAAGTAATGAATAAAATTCAAACAAAACATTAATTTCTCTTAAAATTGTTTTATCCAAACAAAAGGCAGAAATACCGGCCCCTAAAGGATGGAAATCCGGTGATAAGATTGAAGTGGTCTGTAAGGCAACTGACTCTCACTATAACTCACAACCAGAAAATGTTAAACATATTTGGAATTTAAGAGGAGTTTTGAACAATTCGTGGGACAGAATAACTATTCATCTCAAATAAACTTTTGCTTATCTTTAATAATAAACGAATGCAGCCATAAATGCAATTACTGTTCATTTATTGTTTATTTTGTTATTCAAATTAATATAATTTGTTAATTAAAATATTAAAATTAAATCCAACTTAAAATCAAATTTATTATCGTTTATAAAAGATGTCGTTATATAGAAAAGCAATTATTTTTAAAGGTTTGATAATATTAAGGTTTAGAGTGAAGAGTGACTGACAGAGACATCCATTAGTGATATGAAGTCTTTGACATTTCTAAACTTAAAATTGTTGAATGCTTTGGATATTTACTATACATTGATTTCAAGAGAGATTTCATTAATTATTTTTAATGTTTTCCTTATTTCTGGAAAATTCGATCACTTTTTAGGTTTTAATTAATTAGAAAATGAGTGAAATCAGTGAAAGCCAACAATCAAATGACAAATTCCAAGACCAGATATCTCCAGAAGAAAAGGCGAACTCTTCTGATGATGAATCAGATTTGCCACCACTTGAAGACATTAAATATGACGATAAATCAGATGAATCTCTAAAGAAGAAGAAAATTGTCATTCCTTCAGATGAAAACAAGGCTAAGAAGACAGACGACGGATGGCTCGATGTCTTAGACAATGGAGAGCTTAAGAAATTTGTATTGACAGCCGGCGAAGTGGGTCAGCCCAGACCTGAGAGGGGATGTATTGTTTTGATCAAAATAACGACTAAACTGTTGGACACTCAACAAAAGGTTGAATCCGATTGTTTTGATCCGATTGACATCATTTTAGGCGAATCCGATGTCATTCAAGGCCTCGATTTAATCATTCCTCTTATGGACCAAAAAGAAGTGTCCCGTTGTCTCATTGCTTCCCGTTTTGCTTACGGAGAGAAAGGGAAAGGCGATGAAGTGCCCGCCGGCGCTACTCTTGACTGTGAAATACAATTATTGGCCGTCCGGTGGTTAGACGACGAGACTGTTCTTCCAATTCAAGATAGACTTAGAATCGGTAACTCTTTTTAGTTTTATAATAAAATCTTTGGTTTAAATTTTATTACTTTTAAAGGTAACCGTAAAAAGGAGAAGGGTAACTTTTGGTTTGGACGACAAGACTACTCGACTTCCATTTCTTGTTATAAGAGTGCTCTTAAGTTATTGGACGCCACCGAAGGAGAACTCGAAACTGAAGACAATGAAATGAAAAAGCATTTCGACGAAAAAATGAAAGGAAAGACATCTGAAAAGAATGAAAAAGAATTAAGTGATGAAAAGAATGACGAAAGAGTCAAAGAATTGATTGATATCCGTTCCGCCACTTACAACAATCTAGCGATGGCTCAGATGAAGATCGAGGACTTCAACGGCGCTCTTAAATCAGTTGATGCTGTTCTAATCACTCAACCAAATAATGTAAAGGCTTTGTTCAGAAAAGGCAAGATTTGGGCCGAAAAGGGAGAACTAGAATTAGCGATAGAATCACTTAAAAAAGCTCTTACTCTGGAACCGGACAACAAAGCTATTGCTCAGGAATTGTCAAAATATGGATCAAAACGAAAGAAAGAATTAATGACCGAAAGAAATCTCGCGAAACGAATGCTTGAATTGGATAAAAAGGGCACCGAATCCAAAGGTACTGATTCTAATAAATCAAATAAGAATTGGCGTAAATGGAGTTTAATTGGAGGGGTCGTCACCGCCTCTTTAGCGGTGGCCACTGCTCTCACTTATAAGTTTATCCAATGAGTTCTTAATAAAAAAAATTAGTTATTTTTATTTCTACTTTTCTTGTGATATGTCTTCTCTTATTTTTTTTGACATTTCTTTGAATTCCTATAAATTTAAATAAAATATTTTGTCTGAACTTAAATATTTCGTAAACTTTAATAAAATTCAATTTTATTTTCATTGAAGTTTCCATAAATACTTTTTTAGTTAACCGTTTAATACCTCTTAAAACAATATTTAAGACAACTTTTTTAGTTTAACTAAAAATTAGGTTAAATTTTAGGTTAATTTTTCTTTAAATTTTATCAAATTTTTGGAAGTTTTTATTAAATTTCTGATTATATCATATTATATTATATTATATTTAGTTAAATAATTAAATAATATTTTGTAATAATATTTGTTTTTCACTGAAAAGTATATCATATTTCAAATAAAGTCAGAATTTTTGTATAAAAATTTCTATAAATTTATTTATTTATTTGGAATGAATGTAATGTCCGGTCATTACAGGTTCATAATGGGAACGTTGGACAGCACACCATTACCTGACTTTGTATTATCAGAATATACCGAAATTCGACACAAATTTGGATTAAAAACATGAATACAATAACCGTTTGAATTCATTTCACATCTGTTTCTTTTAAATTGATTACCGCAGCCCTGAATCTCATTCAAGTTATTGTCGTTGGAATCATAATCTCTGTTCTGCGGATCCGCCTGAGCTCTGTCACCCGTTTGTCTATTATTAGTTGATTCAACTCTATTTGCCATTTGTCTCATCCGAACCTATAATAATAATAATAATAATTTTTGTATTTTACTTAAAACTATTGTTTATATTTACTCGAAAACCGTCGGCTGCGGTATTCCGTCCCATATTGTTCTCAATCCTATAATTATTTCCATTTACTGAAACCCAACACTTATTGTATAGTAGAACTCCGTTGACGTTTGTAACGGGACGGCCATCAAAATTGTTCTCTCGAATAGTACCACAACAGGTGCCCTCATATACACGAATTGCTTCTGCGATGGAACCCGTTTGGAGACGATTCCCCAAAATTAAATTCCTGTCACTTCTGTCGATATAACCCCTAAAACTCTGTGTTCCGTCGCTCCCAATGGAAATTCCGAACCCATACTGTGGTATTTGAAGTCCAGTTCTTGTGATAATACAATTCCTTATAGTGTTGTCGTCGCTGTCCTGTCTTACGACGATTCCTTCCTCTCCAATGTTATTAATGGTCAGTCTTTCAATTAGATTATTACGTCCACCTTGCACAGTTATGCCTCTTTTTGAATTTGATATCGTAAAACCATTTATCCACCAGAACTGTCCCGTCAAATAAAGAGCAGTTCCTCTGTTATTAGTGAGAACAGCTCTTTTGGAGCCAACCATTCTTATGGGGGCTTCGGGTGTTCCGAAGCGATTGGCTGTAAAGACCCCGGAATAAAATCCATCTCTTAGTTGAATGGTATCCCCCGGACCTACACTTCTTAGAATTTCTCTCAATTGTACACTATTTGAGGCTAAATATGTTCGACACTTCGCAAAACCATTTAATATAAGAAACAAATAAAATAATAACAAAATTATTGAATACATCTCTCGTCTAAACTCGAAAAATAAATGACAACTCTTTGAAAGTAATTCAATAAATGAATTCTAGTTATGTCTTTATAGGAAAAGTGATCCGAATAAGTTTCATAAATTTCAAACCAATTTTGCTTTTTATCATTCATTTTAGACAATAAGCTTTCACTTTATGTTTGATTACTTTGTTTGACAACTTTTTTATTTAATTCATATAAATGTTTGACTTATTCACAGAAATCAGTTATTCATCCATTGATTAATAAGTGATTTATTGAAATGTAGAGCGAAAATAGATTTGACGGTCGAAACCATTAATTGTTTTTTATACATCGGTTTCCAAATCAAATAATATATGAATATTAAAATCCTGTTTCTATTCAATCGATAGAATACCCGACACTTTTGAAGATCGCAAACAACTCTTGAAAAATGACTTTTATTTAAATTCCAGTTTTAATATTGAAATCAAAACCAATAAACAGTTTTTTAATCTAAAAGTTATAAAAAGTTGTTTACTTAGTTTATAACAGGTACCATGATAAATAACAAGGTTATAAAAATATTTTAGATATAATAAATTATTTAAAGAACAAATATTTACGGAATTTTAAACCTCATGTAAAGAATATGATAATAGTAATATAAAATCACCATGCTTAAATAAATAGATTCTTAATTTTCATCGATTACTTTAATGATTGGTTCTAAACTTCTCATTAATTCTTCTTCAGATCTGTTGTTATGAATGAGATAATCCCAATCAGTGTATGAGTCGAGTCCACATTCAGTTTCCTTGTCATCAATGCCTGGGGTGTAAGTCCAGCCCCTCTTAATTCGATTGTCTTCTGAAGCGCATATTCTTATGGTTAATATCTTTGTATTCTTAAATTCTTGCGATTCCTTAAAATATTGAATATCACAAAGTCTTCGGGCGTCCGATAATATCCAAATAGATTTGGTTCTGGCGTTCGATTCTTCAATACTTAAACGGAGAAAACAGTTCGGATCAGTTTTTCTTATTCTTTCGGAGTATTCAACCATTTGTTGTCTATATTTTTCTTTATAAAGAGTTGCGTCTAAAAGCTTTTCAAAGTCTAAATTATTATCGATAGCGAACTGTCTTTTAATGGGAGCCGCGATTCGAAAGACCACAAAATCAGATAACCTTTTGGTGAGTACATCCACGAAGAAGTCTTTACCACTCCTTCTTTTGCCACTAATTAAAAGAACACATTTTGGGGTTTTCTTTTCCATTCTTTGGTTTTATTAAGAATTTATTACTTCTGAAATATAACTGATTTTTATTATTTAACGCTTGTCTTAAAGAAAAGTTCAGTTGAGGCCAATTTGACTCTTAATTAACTGTAAAAATATGTGAAATCGATATCCGGTTTAAAGGAATATATTTTTAAAGCGGTTTTAATATCAATCACTTCTTTAAAACTTGTTTTTAGTGACAATTTTTCCTCCAAAACAAGTTTTCTTTTATTTTTACTTTTTATTAGATTCTTATTAACGAACTTCTCATCAAAATATTGGGAAAATATTTTATTTTTCAAAGATTTTAATTAAAATTTATGTAAAAATTATTTTTATTAAATTTAATTTTGAGGAAATGATAAGAAATTTATTGAAAAAGTATTGGATTTCAGTAATGATTTCATTTCACTATGAAATCATCGTTTGTTTACAAACTATCAAATTATTGAAATAAATTATTTCATTTGGATTTGAAATATACTGAAATGTATAGAATTACCTGACACATATCAATTTAATTAAAGTAACATGCTAATCTTTTTGATAAAAACATTTAAACACTGACAGAATTGGATGAGTTGTTTGTTATAGGATTTCCTAAATCATATGTAAAGCTGAAGATAGATTGCGCAAGGTACTATTCATATATGGATTGTAAAATATCAATGTTGTAATATAAGAAGAATTGATCTTGCAAATAATCTTTTAAATAAGCAAACATTAAGTAGAAAAGTAAGTCAAATGATATGAGAAATGCAAATCTGAAATCATTGAAAGTTTCAAATAAAATGAAAGGGAAGTCAAACGTCATATTTGTTGACACCTTTTGAAAGCGATTTCAATGTTTTAAATATCAAATGTTTTGAGAAATTTATTTCAAATTTTGTTTATTGAAAGTTAAGCTCACATTTGAAGAACTCTTATGAAATGTCATCGAATCCGTGCGAAAACATTATTCTTATCACCGATTCTTATAAGGTTTGCCATCAAATCTTAATAAAATGTCTTTTTCTCAAATATTTGTGGTTTTCGTCATCAGATAAGTCATTGGAAACAATATCCGCCAAAAACGACAAAACTTTACTCATATTTTGAGAGCAGAGGAGGACTCTTTGACAACACTGTCTTTTTTGGTCTTCAATATATTCTTAAGAGATATCTTTGTGGACAAGTAATCACTGAAGAGAAGATCACTGAAGCAAAAGAGTTTTGTTCGAAACACTTCCAGAGAGATCTGTTCAACGAAAAGGGTTGGTTACATATTCTTGAAGAACACAACGGATATTTGCCTTTAAAGATAAGAGCAGTTCCCGAAGGATCAGTCATTCCCACACAGAATGTGTTATTTACTGTTGAAAATACGGACCCAAAAGTAGCATGGATCACTAACTGGTGATTTACTCTTAACCCACTCTTAACTTTAATTAAATTCTATTATAAGGTTTGAGACATTACTTCTTCAGTGTTGGTATCCGATGACTGTGGCCACTCTCTCCCGCCAACAGAAAGTTATAATCGCTAAATATATGAACGAAACGGCCGACAGTTTGGATAAAGTTGTCTTTCAATTACATGATTTTGGATATCGAGGCGTCTCTTCTGTTGAGGTCTCAACTGATTAACATTTTTTCCATATTTTTAAAGAAAAATAATTTGAATAGAATTTAATTAGATTTTATGATTGATTTAAAGCAAGCGGCGATCGGAGGCGCAGCACATTTAGTCAACTTTAAGGGAACCGACACTTTGGCCGGAATTCAGATGATTTCAAAGTATTATAGCGAAGATATGGCAGGTTTTTCGGGTAATTAGTTTATTAACTCAAAATTATGTCGAAATTAACAATTGGTTTGTGTCAGTGCCGGCGACAGAGCACTCAACAATGACCGCGTGGGCGGCTTTCGAAAATTCAGATAATCTTTTTGAGGGGGAAATGAAGGCCTGTGAATATATGCTTAAAGAATTTCCCGAAGGAATCATATCTGTTGTATCGGACAGTTATGACATTTACGAGTGCTGTGAAAAAATTTGGGGCCAACAACTAAAGGACCTTGTTATTAAGAGGGGAAAGAGTGGCTCCGGAAACGTTTTAGTTATTCGTCCGGACTCTGGAAATCCTGTCGAAGTTTTACCGAAAATCTTAAATATCTTATATTCAGCGTTTGAGAAGGACTGCACTATAAATAGCAAACAATTTAAAGTTCTTCCAAATTATTTACGTATTATTCAAGGGGACGGCATTTCCATCGATTCCCTGAAGAATATTCTGGAAAAAGTGAAAGAGTGTCGATTCAGTATTGAAAATCTAGTGTTTGGAAGCGGAGGCTCTCTTCTGATGCGCGTCCACAGGGATACCAATAGATGTGCCTTCAAGTGTTCATACGCTGAAATTGATGGCCGACCCGTCAATGTCTATAAAGACCCGAAAACAGATCCGAACAAATCGTCCAAAAAAGGTTTACTCAGTCTTGAGTTCAATCAATCATTAAATCAATTCATAACACATGAGGAACAACAAAATGATATCAAAAAAGTTGAAATTAAGGACTTATTGGAGACAGTCTTTGAAAATGGAAAACTTATTAAAGAATATACGTTTCAAGAGATTAGGAATAATGCGAGGCTTGAGATCAATGGAGTTCTCATTTAATTTCATATATAGATAATAACTGCCAGTATTTTAATACTTAATTTCATTGCATTTCATGAATCGCTGCAAAACTCATTTGGAGTCCAATTTAACGAACAAATAATCGTTATTTAAATATTTTAGAAGTATTTAAAGAATCACTTATTTAATAGTTTTTAATTAAAGTTTAATAAAAATAAGTCAAAAGTTTTGATACAATAGTTTAGTAAAAGTGTTAAATATCGCTGATTAGAGCCTCGAGTTCTTCTTTGGCGAACATATGAAAACCCTTGTCCTTTGTAATGGTGGCCACTTCCACATTACTTGAATTCAACTTCTCTTCCATTACTTGTTTCAAGATTTTAAGCAATTCTTTGAGGGCGTCCTTTAAATTAATTGCCTTTAAATGAATTGACAATCAAATCGATTATATATTGAACTTCTATTTTGTCATTTCTATCACTACCTTATGATAGGACTCTTGTAAGGCCTGTTGTGCGCCCTCACAGCCCGAACCAATTGCCTTAGCGTCGCACTGAACATAAGTACCGGACGGATCCATGTGATAGAGTTGAGGCCCTCTCTCATCAATGCCGGCAAAGAGAATGGCCACTCCAAACGGCCGACTCATTGCATTTCCCTCACCGTCAGAGTCACCGAATTGTATGGCGAGGTTTGAAACGGCCTGAGTTACCGATTCCACTGACATCTTCTCGTTATACAGAAACCAATGGTTCTGACAAACAATTGTATAAAGAAAGGAAAAAACAGTAAATATCAGTGGTTTACCTGTGCTTCAACTCTGGCCCTATCAACCATTGTTCGACTGTCAGCCATAAGTCCACTGACAGCACAACCGATATGTTTATCAATTTCAGAGATCTTTTCAGTGGCCGCCGGTTCCATAAGAGTAGAGGTCACTCTCTTTTCTACCGCCAAAACCACTCCTTCTGTTGACTGAATACCAATAGCTGTCGAACCCAACTGTCGGTAGGAATAAGACGTTAATTAAGGGCTGAATTACAGTCAGAGATAGTTTGCGATCGGCTTTACTTACTTTTATGGCTTCGATGGCGTACTCCACCTGAAAGAGACGACCCTCCGGTGAAAATGTGTTGACTCCGCGGTCATATTCAGAGCGTGTCATAAACATTGTCGACAATTATCTTTTAAATAACTTCTTAAAACTGAATCAATTGTCAGTCAATCAACAATTTTTGTGTTGATTTGTGTTGAGTCACGTTTTGAATGAAATTTCAAAGCAATTGTTCACAAATAATGTCTTCACTTAACTCATAGAAAGACATTATATTTAAAAGACATTATTTCTGTTCAATTTATTACTGAAAACAGTGTTTATGAATGACTTGGGTTTAGTACAAACTGTAGATATTTTTTGCTGACAATTAAAGTTAGATTTCGATATTAAGTTTCTATAGGTTTACTCATTTTGTTTGTATTTACCAGATGTCAGTTCAATAATATTTTTGACAACTTTTTTAAAAACAATCGAAACGAGAGGAACACCTTTTTATGCTTTCCCTCAATAATCAAAAGCAAACAATTTTGGCAAAAATTATAATCATAATAATTATAATAATAATATAAATTTAAAGTTTAATCAATTAATAAAATATATATTAATAATTATCTTTTATAATATTGAAATAAATTTAATTGTATTTAAGGGTAAAAGTGGAGAAGTGGTGACCCTATGCTTCCAGAATTGTGTCTGTAAGCGATGAGCGCAGGTATTGCACGATAACATCTAGCAATTGAGGAATATAAGTGTTCCGACACATTCTCTGCTTATTAAGATAGTAATCAAATTGAATATTAAGTGAATTAATGTTAGATTTAAAAAGTGTTTCAAATATTTAAATAATTTTTTGGTCGAAATTTTTAATTATTGATTTGAAAATTGTGTGAAACCATTGAATTGCAAACAAATTGTGAGTTATTTTATGACAAATAGAGAGAAATCTATGAATGCTTTCATCGATTTATGTTTTACTCCACAAAACATTTGGCATTCAATTGATTTTTAATGAATTTACAGTTTTTTCATTCAATTATTTCATTAAATTATTAATATTTATTAATACCGTCAGTAATGACCTTAATTTAAATGTATTATTCATTGTTTAGTAACATGATACTTTTGTTTTATCAAACAATTAGTTGCTCCACTCTAGTATCAGTTATCAGGGTAGTTTTCATGAGTAATTGCTATTTAACACAGACTATGAAATCAAAGTTTAGTTGTTTTACGAAATAACTCATATATTCATTGAATTCATTAAAAGTTGAGTTTTAATTCATTCGTTGAGTTTTCTATGAAATGAGTATTAAATGATTTAATTTGTATTTTTCAGAGTTTTAAACACAGTTTGAGACACAGTTTGAGACACACCTCAACTTTTATCTCATTTCAAATTCTGTTTAATTGTCTTTTAATTAGTTCTGAGCCAATCGTTTGTTTGTTTATTATTTTAATTAAAAATTATAAATATTTTTAAATGTCTTAAAAGTATAATTCGTTTACTTTTAGTTATATTTCGCATTAAAGAGAAGTAATTGAAAGGAAGGAAAAGGAGGAAGAGATGGATATTTCACAATACAATACGAGAGTAATGCAAGAGCCGCGAGGAATGATTCGGATCATAACTCTGGTCAGTTTCACTCATTTTCATAGACTTTTAAATAATAATTAATTTTGGATCAGATATTTGCGATCTTAGCGTTCGCGACGACATCCGGTTTTGATACTTATACTGAATTTAAGCTGATTTGTAACCCAATCACGAGTCCAACAGAGGCCACGACCTCTAAGAGTGAAGTTGTAAAGGGAAAGGTAGTGAACCAGTACAAATTTCCCGTTGAATATCCATTTCAATTCAATGAAAGAATTACTGTAAGAAAAAGCTGTGACAACAACGACACCGAAATACAGAACTACTCAAAGATGGACTTTTCCAGTTCGGCGCAGTTCTATGTGGCGACCGGTGTCTTAAGTTTTCTCTATTCGACGGCCGTTTTAGTTCTTTACATTTTCGGTTCGCATTACTACGAATCTAATCCATTGATTCCAGTGATTGATTTGGTGGCAACAGTCGTACTGACCATTTTCTGGTTGTCCGGTGCCTCTGCCTGGGCTGCCGGAGTCAGTGATGTCAAATACTATACGGATCCGGCGTATCTCTATAGCCTTTTGGAGTTTTGCAAATCAAGTAATGTGGAAAAGGGTGGCTATTGTTCCAATAACTTTCCCGGAAAATTCACTTCACTTAACATTTCTTTGGTCTGTTTTCTTACAAATTATCGTTAAATTGATTCTAATTTTGAATATTTGGTTATAAACAGATATTTGGTTTCGCCAATATATTGTTGTGGGCGGCCAGTGCCTGGTTTGTCTTCAAGGAAACACAATTTCATCGCAAACCACAAACTGACCAAATGGGTCCGCCCGCACAACAAGGTTTTGATCAATTCAGTGGACAACAAATGCCGGGACAGACGACACAATTTCCACAACAGCGCCAGTTTTCAGACGGCTATTGAAACTGAATAAGTATTCAGTAATTTTGTTAAGCCTTTCAATAAGTCATTTAAGCAAATGTTTTTGTGATTCACTCATTCGGATCTTAATTTCATTTGAAATTTAAATCAAAAGTTTATTTTTTTGAGTTGAAATTTGTTTAAATCTTTAATCAAATTATTGTTTATTTTGAGTTTTCAATTGTGTTAATGAAATATGGCTTAAGAATGGCTGAAATCCACTGCCGTTTGACATAAATAGAAAGATATCAAATACAGAATTTTTCCTTTTTATTGTCTTATCTTAAAAAAGTGATACCTATATTTGCAAGAATATAATCTTTTCATAAATAAAATATCGTTAAACAAACAATACTTGAATTGTTTGTAAACGGTATTTTACCTTGCGAAAACTTCTATTCATTATCAAAAGATTAGAAATAAAATTCTTATAAAATGATATTTCAATAGAAAACACTAATTAATTAATTAATAATCAATTATCAGGACTTTAATGACATTCAAATAATTCTGTAAAAGGATTTTCCGCTAATTATCGTTACAATATTGACTCAATCGTTACAATAATGTTTGACGAATACCTCCAATGAATTACTTAATTATTTGATTACTTACCGGTAATTATTATTTCATATTTAAGTCATTATATATTTTTTGTGAATTAATATAAAAGCAATAAATTAATACCAAAAATGTTTTAGTCGTATATAAATAGAATAATTGGGTGTAAAAAAAATTTTAATATATGAGTCCAACGTTTGTTAGCCTTCACTACATATTCGGTATTTTCTGAACTATTGTTTGACAAATACTTATCACTCGAGACTTATCAGTATTTTTTCAATTATATATCATTTAAATTGAGTTATAATTGAGTCGATTGTTGTCCTCAAACATCAGATTTACTTAATTCGAAACTATTGAATGCTATTAATCAAAATATTAATTACTTTTAACTAAAGCTAAAGTTATTATCTTTTAAGTGACAGTATTTTTGAAAACAAACTTTTTTTTGTTGTAATATGTATTGTAATTAACCAAAGAATTAGATCTAAAATAGTGTTAATATTCAGAAATTTAGAAATTAATATCAATATATAAATATTCATTTGATTACAGATAAGTTTGTGTTAGAGATATGGAATCGTCTCTACTTTTATCAACGAAAAAAATTGTAAATATTAGCCAAAATTTAATGCTTTTCACAGATTTTGTGGTCTTTTATCAGTTTGTAAAGTGAAGAGAAGTTTCACAAAAAAATTTAGTGAATTTGTTGTATATGTGTTGTCAGCGACTCATATATTAATCATTAATTATTAATATTATAAACGGTATAACATTTGAAGAGTAGATTTAAATTTTGAAAATTATTGTCGATCTGATTGAAAACAATTTCTATTGTATTGATTCTAAGAGCAGGTGATCTCTCGCTCTGAAATACCGGCTCTAAAACAAATACGAATACAATAAGAATGGCTTTAATGTAAAAAAGTGTAAATTATGTTAATTTTTGTTAAAAAATTATAATTAAAGTAAAAACTGTAATAAAAATGAAGTTTTTCCAATTATACCCTTTATTTTTGTTAATTTTCACTTTAATGTGTGGCCCATCGTTTTGTGACGAACAGAATGTTGAAACGTTTGACGATTTCTGGGACTGGGTTTGGGGCGGCGATGGCAATGAAACTGAGCATGATATTTTCTTTATTTATTTGAAATATTTTTTGAATATATTTTTCCTTTAAAAGAGGACACAATCCGGTCGATCACATCAAAGAGGAAATACAATATCATTACGGAAACAAAATTGACTTCAAATTTGATTCAATTCCAGAACTAGAGCTCGACTTTTATATATTTAAGTAAAAAAGAATTTAATCAATAATTTATTAATAAATTTGATAGTTTACATGATTTCGATAAAAATAAGAAATTAGACGGTTTGGAGATGTTGTCGATGTTAAACAAACACGACTCAGACGGACATTTCCATCACAATTCTCACAGTTTAGAGCAAAATATTGGTATAATTTACCTGAAATTGTTTTAAAGCTAACGTTTGCCTCCAATTTAGCGGTAATTGATTTGGTTTTGAAAAGCGATGATAAGAACGGCGACGGATTCCTCGATTATAATGAGTTTAAAAGTGCCAAAAGTAAACATAGAATAAAAGGCCTATAATTTGTTAGAATAAATGCTTAAAAATATTTTAATTTAATAAAAATTTCCGAATTGAAAACAAATTCCAATTATTCATTGAAAGCCTTTTATGAACTTTTCTTATGCTTTTGATAACAACTCTGTTTAAAGAGAGTTCAAAATTAGTAAATAATAATTATTAAATGAATAAAAAAACAACCTTGATGATTTGGAAATTAACGGTCATTTGTCCCATACGTGAATCGTACCAAGATTGGATTTCCTTAATTAAATAAAGGGTAAAATATATTCTATTAAATCGATTTTAATTTGTTTTATTCTGTATTTCGAATAATTTCCTGATTTGTGTCTACTATTGAATGATATTATAGAGAAGTTTATTCATTGGATAAGAAATAATAATATTAGTTAAATGAATAGTAATAGTAATAGAAAAATAGTCCCAAAACTATTTAAGAGATAATTGAAGTGCTCTTCACTTCAATTTGCAATCAATTAATTTGATTAACACTAATGTCTTTCAAATCGTTCGCTAATAAAATAATTTAAGGAAAGAACAGAATAAAGTCATTGTGATGTCATACCCCAGCGTCTTCATCTTTAAGCATTTCTTTGGCGCATTCCTTTCCTTCCATCCATTGGTCGTCATCGCAGAGGTCGACCACTTTTTCACTGCACTGTTCCCACGCACTGATTGTATTTTCCTATGAAATCGATGTAATATAAAAACAACATTTTATTAGATTTTAAGATCAGAGGCTTATTGTTTGCCATAAGAGCCGTACAGGCATTAGGTCTTCGAGTCTGGTATTGATGCACTCAGATTTCAGATTAGCCCATTGTTCCGGAGTTATTGGCTCTCCTTTTCTACAGAGATATCGTCTTATGTTCTCTGAATGCTTTTCCACAACTTTTGTCATTCGAGAATTGCGAACTGAATTGGTAGGTGTAGTTTCTTGGCAATTGATCTTGCTACTTATGCTCAGGATGACCGATAAAATTATAACAACATTTAAAATTTGTATCATTTTTTGTTGCATTTCTTTCATGAAATGAAAGTTCTTTTATTGGTCTCAACTGTCATATACTGTGCTTTTGATTTAATATATCTCCTCTTTTATAGTTTTCAGAAAATTTCAGTGAATTATTTAATAAATTTTCTTTTCTCTCAAAAGTTTTTTTTTGTACAAATATTGGATGAAATGCGAGAATAAATAAAAATAAAATATTAATTCACGAAAAATCTGACGATTTTTGACAAAAAGAGTATCCATTGAATACAATATTAAAAATAATAGTTTTAAAAGCCTTACAATAATTCAATGAAATTCTCTTTCATTCAAACATTTTTTCATTTATTGATTTAAACCAATGAATAATCGATTCTTTGCTTTTTGTTTATCTGAACAAAGAGTTAATGTTTTGTTAACTTTTAGTATAAATGTTTAAATTTCTAAAAGATATCTAAAAAATCAAACATTAAATCAAAATATTTGAAATTCCTTTTATCGACTAAATTATGTCAAAGTTTTTATCCATTCCTCTAAATCGTAAGTTGTTCAAGGTGAGGTCATTTTTTCTACTAGTCAAACTTATATAAATTTGTTATCAATTTAAATATCCTTCAAATGTTTTAAAATGTTATTTAGAAGTGTGAACACTGTGAAGGGTGATTTTTTATAAATATTTTCTAATATAAATCTTTGAAATAGAAATTTATCCCAAATAAAAGCCAAAACATTTGCAAAACTTAAGCCATAAAAAGGATGTTTTAGTAACTTTAATAGTAAATAGTATTTACTAAACACGAATAATTCACTAAGTCTTTAACTTAAATGAACTGATCCCTTATGTCTTAACTTAAGACACTTAAGACAACCATTCATTTTAGTTACATATTTATATTTACAGTCCGACAAATGTTTGGGTCAACTAATAAATATTTAAAGCCTTTAAATAAAATCTTTTTTTAGATAACTTGAGTTCATATTATCACAAAATATGAGCCAACATTTCATTGGCATTAGTTTACGATTATTTATTTAAATAACATTTAATGTTATATTTATTAAATTATAGTTTTATCTCAATTCAAATATTTTAAACTTTACTTTTGTTTTCAATTAAAATGTTTTAAAAAAGTTTTCTAAGAAACTGTTTGTTATTTTAACTGTTTTGCAATCGACTCACTTAAGCCATTACTGCAATTAATGCCATTGAATGGTAAATTATAATTTTGACTGAACAAGGTGCAAGTAGTGATTATCTGATGTGAATAAATTAAGTAAAAATAATTTTCTTATTGAAGTTATACTTTATTTTGATTTATTATTAATGTATTATATGTCCGGAAAATAGAATCATTGGTTTAGGGGCCGATTGTGTCCGGACTCAGTTTATTGTTTTTGTCTAACACTGAGTCAAATAAAAGAGTGTTTCCCAGTGTTGCTGACATATAATCCTGTAACTTTGTTTTCTTATGGTTGTAATAATATTATCTAATTTTTTATTGTTTTCAAATCAAAAATAGTGTTAAAGAGTGTTATCTTAAATGAACGACAAGAAGAAAGACAAACAGATCTTGACTTTGGTTTGGATCGTAAATAATAATCAAATTCTTTTGGGTTATAAAAAGAGAGGCCACGGAAAAGGTCTTTGGAATGGCTTCGGCGGTAAAGTCGAACAAAAAGACTTTATAAATAGCCTTTCCCTTAAGGAAACGATTGTAAAGTCAGCCAAACGGTTAGCAAACATTACTTTTTTGTTACAATTTTTTTATTAATAATTTATTTTCACTGAAAGGGAATTATTTGAAGAATCGAAACTTATTTGTGAAAGTTTACAATTTGTAGGGATTCTTACATTTGATTTCGACGACAAACCTTTCCTAATGGAAGTCCATAACTTTACAACTGATAAATACAGTGGAGAACCACAAGAATCTGAAGGTTTGAAAACATTTGTTTGTTTAATGATTATATGTGAGAGATATTAATGAATTTGTGTCAAAACAAAATCTTTACTCATTTATTAGAGATAATAGAATAAGTATCTAATCATTCGTTTTATTATTTGACTCAATATTAGTTTTAATACCAACGAATCAGAACTAATCCCTTCTAATTTCATAAATTGTTAGCTTTCACTCAAATAAATATTATCCAATGATTTTCAATACATTTATAAATATCTTTCAATTTATTAAATTATTGGAAATATTATATGATTTGAATCTATAATTTATTTATTTTTCTTTTATCTACTTTTTTAGAAATGATCCCCAAATGGTTTCCCGTATCAGAACTGCCTTTAGATCATATGTGGACAGACGTTCCCCTTTGGTTTCCCCTTTTCATTAAAGGATCAAAGTATGCTGGGCATTTTAAAATTGTAAACAAGTCAATAGTCGATAAATATGAGCTGAAAGAGATAGAAGACGACTCTCCTATCGAACCAATAGATTCACTTCAAGTCAATTGATTCCATAAATTGCTTGAAATTTGAGATCAATTGAAATGTTTTGGAATTTAATGAATAATTTGATGAAAGTATATAAACGTTATAATCTTCACTGTTTTAATGGCAACTCTTTGGGTATCAAAGATCTGATCATTTTTTTCTTCGAAATAAATTTTTAATTTCATTTATATTGTATTTTGTGATCCATTGTCTGAAGAACTGATTAAAAACTTGTTTACAATTTGTTGATTTATAACTTGTAGTCGAAGTAATTTAATTTTAGTAATACTAAAGATGATCATGCTCATTGCTCAGTGCTCGATGCTTTTTAGCATGTTAAGCTGAGAGCTAAGATAACACAAATTATTCAAATATTTGCGATTCCCTTCAAAAGATAATTGAAAGACCACTCAAATAGTGTATAATTCATAGATGTCTCGTAAAAGTACCCACTTTTGGAGTAAAGTCCCCTTTTTTATGGTTTCCTTATGTGGAACTACAGGAGAGCACGAGTTCTGATTATTTGAATTTTAGTGGAATAATTTGGTTTGAGGTTCAAAATATTTATCGTCTCTACCGGAAAGGGTCTCTCCATTCGTATTATCCCCCAATTCTTGAATGAAAGCATCGGCGCGAAAGTGTGAGCGCTTTGTGAGAGTGGATGCGCTCTCGGCTCAGGCAATCATCATTGTATCGATTTTTTAGGGCCGCACCCTATATATGCGAAGCAGAGCACCGAAAAATGCTGAGCAGAACCTATTGGCCACAAATATATAGTATATTCTCTGTAAGGACTAAGAGTTCTCGCAAACAGCGTTTCGTTTTGCCTTACATTCTAAACAGGGTCTCTAATGCCAGTCCTCTACCAACAGATATGTGAGACTTATTCGGTTCGTATGTATTGCACAGAGACTGAGTCAGGCGTTCAAATGAATGTTCGGCATTGATATCCAGTGCAGAGGAATATATAACTGTTCGATAAGTGGCTAAAGGTTTGAGAGAAGAAATGGTGACTCAGTTCTGACAAAAAGGCAGTGAATATACAGTTATATATCTATGAAAATACTGAGTGTTGTGTTCTCTCTCTGTTCTGTTCTGTGAGTGAGTTCTCGAACTGTGAATGAGAGCCAAAAAGTGAAGAATTGTTTGAGAAATACATTTTAGACATAAATTGAAGAAAAATCAAAACATGTATTCATTTGTGGCAAAACTTTTATGAAATTCATTATAATTTGAAGCGATTTTATGAAAATAATTTTTAGAACCGAATCAATGAATCAATGAATACATTCCTTATATTTTAGAGAATTGTGTTTTCGATTACTCTTTGAAGGCATCGAATATTATATATTGTAATTAGAGTTTGTGTCGAATGGATGTGTCTGTGCTTCGATTACCACAAATAGAGAATAGTATTTCATTAATAGAGGACTCATATGTTTGGATGTAATGAGTGCTATAATAGTGGTCAGTCTTCATAACGGCAACCGTAAGCACAGCACTGGACAATGCAAAGGGAAGCGATGTATGGCGGGCCCCCTCCAGGCCAGGCCATGGCTCCGGACCATATGGGCCATATGTCACGACAGTCCCGTTCTATGAGACGTAGCGATGTACCCACTTTCGGACCAGGAGGCTCGCCCTCCAAGCCATACATTAACTCTATATCACAGCCTCCTTCAGCGCGAGGCAGTCCCATATCGTCGCGTCATTTAATTAGTCCGACTCACGGACGGCATAGAGGACGGCACGGATACGGTATTAGCAGATCGAGTAATAATAGTCCGCTTACACTACCCGTTGAACACGTGCCCCAATCACTGAGCACTAGTAGCGCATACGGACACGGCTTTCCCTATTACGACGACCCGGGAAGTCCTATTATGGATACGAGAACACCGGGAATTATGCATGGGGGTGGTCCCCGTACCCGCTCCGGTCGAATGCCACTCAGGAGTTACCATTCGATGGATAGGGAGCCGATGGATAGCAGGGATTATATGATGAGAGACCCACGCGATCGCTCTTTCGATCGCATCGATATGAGTGCCCGAACACATCAGCGCAGAGAACGATCTCTCGATCGCTCAGTGTATTTAAGGGATGACCCGACTCAGGCTTATCGAGACAGAGAGACAATAATCGATGACCCTTATCGGGACCCGCGTGACCCACACCGGGCAGTGCACACAAGTCTGGGCCATTCAGTGGGTGCCGATCCCAGACATTTCCAAAGTAGAGACAGTTTTGTTATGGAACTTCAGGCACGGCTTAACGAACTCCAGTCCCAATACGGAAATGTTAAGCGAGAGTTGGACGCAACCACACAAAAGCTCGGCTCAAGTATGCATAGCATCAAAACATTCTGGAGTCCAGAATTGAAAAAAGAGAGGGCTCTTCGCAAAGAGGAAGCGGCCAAATATGCTCTAATCAATGATCAGCTCAAAATTCTCAGATCAGAAAATCAGGTCTGATATCAACTTTTATTATCTTTTCTTTTATTTCTCTCTTTAAGTGAAAACTCATTTAATTCTTCGATTAATAATTGATGTGAAATGAAGTCAATTAACTCATGAAATCAATATTCGGTTCTTTCATTAATTTCATCCATTCTTTGACTAAAATTTGATATTTTTTTATCGCTTCAATGAAAGCATTCATTTGTTTAAAATCAAAATCAAAATAAAAGATTAATATCAATGTTAGAGTTGAGGACAAAAATAAAACTCCTGACAGACGTCTGTTTTATTTTTACTCAAAAATATCCTACAATTGAATACTTGAAGTTATTCTGAGTTAAAATAAACTCAAGAGAATGAATGCCAGCCATTCATTAGAATTTTAGTTATTAGACGTCAAAAAACTGAAGAAATGAATGATAAAAACCAAAGTTACAAATAAGTGATGATCACAACAAAGTTAAATACAAAGTCCCACATCTGTTCCCAAAATATTTCAGTGTTTGTCCCGGTTTTGGTTTGGCACAGGCATACTTCCTTTGCATAGCTACATACTAATGTTGGGAGCAGAGGGTCTATTCATTTAAAGGGCAGCTGTTTTTGTTCAGTCCTTCAATTTGCAAAACATTACGAAATTCGTCTTTTGGGGCATTTTTTGTCACTTTTCAACTGAAATACAAACACATTTGTAAAACTCATTGCTTTCAATGAAATCCTGTTCCTCTGTTTTTCTTTATGTTTTGCTCTTTTTGTGACTTCGAGTCATAAAAACAATCAGAAAAAAAAAGTAAAATACGATTAAATATGAAATTTTGTTCACTGTTTGAGGCTATCATTCGGTCATTTGATGTATAATTTGTGGTTTACTATCCATTATTTTTCAAACATTTTTGGTGATCGAAAATCGAGATAAGAATAACAACCGTTTTATACCCAAACAGAACAGAATAATGACTCTAAAATTTATGGCTTATAATGGCTTTAAGTCCATTTTGTTTTGATTTTCACTTCATATAATTTTTTTCTTTTTTTACTTAATTAACAACAGATTTATTGTGTAAATAATAGACTGAAAATGCATTAAATAAATTTTTATTGTATTTTAATATCTTGATAAATATTGACTTGCTTGATTAATTATGTATTCTACGCACAAATATTGAGGTCATTTATTGATAGCTTTAAGAATATTCTGTTGAATAAAACACATTAACTTTGAAGTAGACATTCATTTGAGATGTTCTTTCCTATTACTATCTCAACATTTTATTTGTTTCGTTCATTTGTTGTCATTCCCTATCATTTCCTCCTTTTCTCTATCTTTTCTTAGATTAGTTCTCTTTTGTAACCATTAGTTGTTGGCTCAAACAAAATATTTTGCGTTAATATATAATATATTAAACCATAAATTATAGACTCTATAATAGAGACCAAAATAGAAAAGTCAATAAAAATATATTCCATTGAATTCCGGGTTTTTCTAAACTTTTTCCAAATCTATTTTTTTCATTCATTTAAAGTCAAGTTATTTATGTATTATTCAATGGGTTTTCAATGCCTTTAAATAAATATATGAGATGTGAATGACTAGTATTCAAATGATTGGAGTCAAATGCCTTCACATTTATTAGATGAGAATAATTTGACCCTGGTATTAAATTTTAATAGTTTGATTGGAACACTTTTAAAATGAAACGCTCTTTCAGTTTTAATGAAGTTTTCATTTATAAAGACATTAACAAACTATTTGTAACAAAAACCATAACCTGATTTAATTAACCTAGGTAAATTAGTAGTAGAGAATGTATTTTTCTGACTTTTCTCTCATTCTTTTTGAGAAGAAATCATTGAGTATTCAAATATTTATCGGTTTATCGATTGAAATGAGAAAAAGACAAAGAAATAAAAGTGAAGTAAAATCAATAAATATTAGGTTAAAGAGAAAGTGAAGAATAATAATAAAACCTATGAATAGACAAAAACGAATTATTTGATTACATTTCTTATAAGAAGAGTTTCATTGTTTTTATCACAAATTATTAGATTTTTCAGTGATGTCCAAAAGTGGGGCAACTCATCATTTTTCTACTGATATTTCATTTCTAATATTTAACCAAAACTTCAGAGGATTTTTAAAAATTTGATAAAATATTCAATTTGTAATTTTATCTCTCGATTTGGAAATGGATTTTAGAAGAAACGGAAAATTCTATTATCGATTTTCACTACTTATTTATTATTTATATAAAATAATGTAAAACTATTATAAATTTATTAAATCATAAAAAAAGCTAAAAATTCTAATTTTGCAAATCAACAAATCGATACTCTTGGTCACCACTGAGTTTATTCTTTTGTTTGCCATTTAAGTTATGCCACAAAACGACAGTTGAGTCATATGATATGACTCATATCTCATTTTTGACTTAATTTTGAGGAGAAAATGACAAAAATATTAGAATTGATGGCATACTAGACATCAAATATTTTCACTCAAATACTTTTACTTTTTTTTCTCAGAAAAACAATTTATTTTAAGCGACAAATACTTAATTCATAGAAATATTAAAAAAAATATTTTATCTGACTTTCGATGGAATTAAATATGAAATGGATTTTTCGGATTATTTTTTGTAATCTTCTTTTCTCTTGAGATTATTAGACGTTTGTATTTAAAGTTTTCAAAATAAGTCATCTTTTTTTAGTTTTTGTGATAATATTCCAGATTTTATAAAATAATTGCCAATCGATCCAAACATTGAGAGAATATTCACTCAATATTTATGTTAAAAATGTTTTAAATATTGCGTGATATGACACATATCTTACTTACTATTTGTAAGAGTCAGGCAAAATTGGCCAAACCCTCCAATCAAAGAGGTTTTCAGTTGAGGCACAGAAATGCCTTTTTTTGTTTAATAATTATTGAATAAAAGCTATACCTAATGAACATTTATATTCTGATTAAATTCAGTGATAAAGTAATAGTTAGTTAAAATCATTTGTCTATTCTATTGGAAATGAATACCGCGAGATATGAGACATATTTGGTATCTCTTTATAATTTATACTCAGATTTTGATTCGAATCAAATGTTAGGATTTATTGCATTAGAATTGATTTCTGCATTAAATATAAGTTTGAGTTGAGTTAACCCTTAAATGCATTTTTTTGTTGATTACATTGTAGTAAACAGAAAAAGAGTCGTATAATTAACTTTAAATGTTGCGTAAATCTGGGCTCACTTTCAAAAACTATTGCATTGCTGTGTAACTTATGGGTCATTCATCTCTTTATCTGTCATTTTATAGCATTTTGTCTATCGTTTAGTTTGAGAATCACTTTTCAGTAACTTTTGCCAAACATTCTATTCATTAATGATTTTCTACTTTTTGTGTCATCAAAAAAGGTTTTCAGATACAATATCTCTAATTTTCATTTAAAACTTATATTGTAATCATTATCTTATATTTTAGCCAAAAATTATAGGAGTATTCAATAGAAGTATTGATTGAAATTCCTTTTCAAATGAAAATATTCTTTACTTATTATTATAATTATTTTTTTCAACCAATCGATTATTATATAAAAATCCAGACTCTCTTAAAAAAAGCGGGCATACCCAGAGAGAAATTACAATTATCATGCAAATTCATTTTCCTTCCATTTAATTAAAATCCATTTATTTTCCTTTTCTTTAAAATTGTATTCTTAAAGAAAGTCTCTAATTATTAATTGACTTCAATTTAAAAGAATTAATGAAAATAAGAAAAATGTCTCAAATTATAAATATATTACAATTATAACATAAATAATGGTTAAAGATGTGCAAGTCTCTAATTGATAATTTAAATTAGTATCTTGTAAATGTAATTAGAAATAAATAAATTCCTGGAAATAATATCCCTAAAGAATTTGCAACTTCTGCTTATTAGAGATATCCATCAAATCATTTACTAATCGTGGATACGATGAGCTTAAAAGCATTTTAAGTAAAAAAATAGTTGTCTTCAATTCTGTGCAATAATTTATTCATTATATTCGTTCAATAATCTGATGAATAGGAAATGACAGTAAATCCTGTGATCGATAGAATTGAATCATCATTTTCTTAGTGATTAAATTCTATACAATAAAACAAAAGTCGACAGAAATTTGACTCTAAAAATGTGAATTCATATGAAAATTGCAAATAAAAGGCATAATAAGTAGGTTTTTACAGCTCATGAATAAGCGATTTGAATATAATTTTTATTTCTGATTGCGATCTAATTTTGATGAACTATTTTTAGTGACCATTATTTGCGAATATGAGTGGAAGTCCTCAGCTATAATTGAGTCTAACTTTTATAGTCCTGCAAATGACAAAATTTTGATGAAAGTTGTGTTAAAAACTCGCATTCAATTTGATTTCTCATTTTATGAAAAAAATGTCTGCTTTGGTCTCTGCTATGAGAATGACTTTGAGCTCAGAATTTATTGATTTTTTGTTCACATAATAATAATATTGAAATCGTATATAAAATTGTTATTCCTTTCATTTATTGGATAAACAGTTGAATAATTAACTGATAATTATTTGCATATTTTATATTTTCATTTGAGTGAAGTTTAGTTTGCATTCAGTAATATATCATTTTTTTAGATAAATTTTAATTCGACTCATGAGTTATCCTGACAATTGTGAGTCACCTTTTATTGTTGGTAAGAGAATAAGTAAAAACCCATCATTAAAATCTGAGCTGTGAATCAATTTTTACCGTCAATTCGGTGCTCAATATATTAGATGTGAATAAAAGTTAATCACTTTTTCTTCACAACGAATCGACTGAAATGTATGCGTGACTTAACTTGTGATCCATTTGTGAAAATTGTTGCATACATTGCATTCATTTCAGAATTTTGACGTAATATTAAATAGAATTGTATTAATAATTTTCGAGAATATTTTATAATGATTTCCAAAATGAATTTGCATTGAAAATAGTTTCGCAAAAAATATTATATACTTTTTTCAAAATTGAATAAAATTTCAATACATTTACATACGATTGAAAGCATTAATTTTAACTTCAATTTGATTTCTTATTTCATTCAAAATCTTTCAACAGTTATGGCCAAACATTTTATACAAATTTCATTTTTTAAGATTTCTTTTAGAACTTCAATTTAAAGAACAACAACTAGCTCAATTCAAATATTTTCTTTAAATTAAATTAAATTAAATTATATAAAACTAATTTTATCCAATAATTCCCATATATTTCCTCATTAAACCTAATTTAACCAATTACTCATCATTGAAATTGTGGAGAGAAGGGGGAGAGTGAGAGGGAGAGAGAGATTAACATAACAATGCTTTTATTTAGAAGATTTCATAGACTCTAATATAATGTTTGTTATATTACTTTGGAGTACTTTAATTGATTTAATTGTTTGCGTTTAATCGACAATAGATTTACACTTTTATATAAAAGGCATAAATGTATGTAAAATCATTTCAATCCATCGATTAATACAATATTTGAGTTTTTTTTAGTGAAGTACACTTTAATGAAGTATTTGAGCAAAAATAAAATTATCCTGAACACTAAGTTATTAGTCAAAACTTATAAATTTATTAATTTAACATCATTTATAAATAGTTGCTAGATTAGCCAAATAAAAAATAATATATTATGAGATGCAATACATTGTTTTCACTTAATTTACTCAATGATATAGTTTTCTCCTTTTAGTTGTCATTATTTTGAACTAGATCAATTGTTTTTAAATCCCTGTCCATTTACTGTCAATAAATATGAATAATGTTTGTTTAGCTCAAACCGTTTTGACCGATAAATCATTTAAAACATAGTTTTGTTCATTCATTTAATTATTGATTTTTATACTTAAAATTATTTTTTATTTAATTTTTTGTTTATAATTTATTTAACATTAAAAAGTCTTCGTAAACACATCCGTCAAAATAATTATCCCTTTTTTTAATGATTTCTTAAATTCTGTGCTCTGTATTGCTGTTGACTCTAGGATTAGAAAAATATCGATAAGTAATTATGAAAAAAATGTTTTAATCCGTTGACTAACGATACAAAAAATTGAGATTATTATTAAATACGGCTTTAAATACATTTTTGGAGATTTATATGTTTTTTACCGATAATTAGTCACAAAAAAAATAAATAGAAAAAAACAAAATTTGCCCTCAAATTAGTTTCGGAAAACATTTCCCAATTTATGTATCACTCATTCATCACTAGTTTTATGTCACAAATGAAAGCATATAAACAGATGTAATGAAAATTCAATTCATTTTCCGATTTCTATCAAATAATTTGTCGACAAATAATTCATTTCTAATCTCATTCCGAATCTTTGCTTAAATAATCACAAATTGCAGGAAATTTATGGCAATCGCTATTAATTATGAATTCTTTGCACAAACCATTGAATTTAGCCACAAATACTTTCATTTGTTGAACTATTGACAACTCTCTACTCTCACTCATTGCCTCACAATTGTCTTTCATTTCAATTACTATTAACACATTTAAACACATTTTCAATCTCTTCCTATTTATATTCATTTCTAAATCTTCTGTTATTTTCCATTTAAAATGTTTTTCATTCAATTAAATGTTAATCATTTGATTATTATATTAACAGTGATTTTGTAAAGAATTTCAATAGACTTAATATTCTATTATATTTTGTAGTCTTTTACATATAACCAAAAAATTGTTTTTCATTTGAAAAGTATTGTTTTGAAAAGAGTGTAGAGAATATCCGGTAATCACTTGGGACAGAATCGACCCGTCTCAATTGATTTTATTCGTTTTTTTGCCACTTTTCCTTTATTTTTCTCTTCTCCTTTGGGGGGGGGGGTATCCGACTTTTCTTTATGTATTTGACCTATACCCCTTGTGGCCATCCCTGCAATTAACTAATTAAAACATTTATTTCATAATAAAACCCATTTTGTGTTTATCCCTAATTACGGCTCAGAACAAACCGATTGTCTTCTATTAATTCTTAACTTTAGAGGTATTTATGAACTCAATTATTAATATCTAATGAATGGAAAAACGCTTTGAATTAAATGATTATTTCTTTGGATAATGTTTTGATGTTTTGTTGTTCTGTAGTGAAGCGTAAGCTCACGACTCCGACCAATTTTTTTATACAATTCTGTGCCAATTCTGTGCGATATTATCTGAGATTTTTGAGAACAGCATTAGTGGGAATGACATTCGAAACGATATTATAGTTTCGGGGAAAAAATCGAAACCAAGTAATGACTCCATCGCTAACTTTGGTTTTATTTGTGAACTTCGAGGAGAAAAAAACGTTGTCTTTCGTGAAGACAGACATTGAATTGACGGCATTTTTTTGAATTGTTGAACACCAGAATTCGCTGTCTATAGAGTTATACAATTGATTGAATGAAAAGCGCTTTAAGTAATCCCCAGTGAGTCCGGGCTATAGTTATTCCTAGTCTTTCTCTGAATTTATTAATACAATTGAATAGCGACCAACAGAATCGCACAGAATTGTTGTGCTTTGTATTACAAAAAGCTTGAGTTCACACATAGGAGAGGAAGAAAACAGAATTTATAGAAAATGTCTAATATTTGGTTTGAGTGTAAAATAACAGAATAAGAGCTCAATAACTATCCATTTCTTAAATTTCTTGTTATATATTATATAAAAAACAAGGTTTGCGTTCAAACTCAAAGAACACTACATTTACGGGTTAAATTAGCATATAAATTATAAAGGGTTTTAAAAGTAAAAATATTAATATTTTAAAAAATTCAAATAAAGGCTATACCTGGGTAACCATAACTAAACATAATAAATTTAACCAAACACACCTAATGTCTTATGGACAGGAAGTGGTGGACCTTCGGCTCACCACACCTAACAAAGTCTAATGGACATACTAACATAAGACTATATGTTACCAGGTAATATTCAAAGAATCAATTTCCCGTTACTAGCAAAAGACGATTCTATATACTACTACTACACTGTAAATGTAGTGAAAAATCTAAACAGAATATATGTATTGACCACTAATTCAGTATAAAATAGAATAAATTGATCGGAGCTTTTATTTCGTAAAATATTTTATTTGTCTGAAATAGTTTTTCATTCTTTTGTCAACAAATGTTTTGAACTTTAAATAAAAATCTGCTCTAAAAAAGCCTCAAATTTTAGAAACCCATTAAAAAAATGAAAATTGATGGCATAAATAACAATAAATAATCATGCTAAATATTCTCATAAACACAAATATCCGGTCTATTCTTTGCTATAAAAGCTATATTTCCAAACATTAGTTTTATAAATTCAAATCGAAAAAAAACTATTCAAGAGATGAATCAAATCGTAAATATTGGACACAAAAAACACATCAAATTTAGTTATTGTCAGCAGAGCTTAGAGATGGAGTGACTTCTTTTAACTTAGTATTTGCCACAAACCTAATAAATGATCTGGGCATTTATATCTAAGATTTTAGATCCAGAAACAATTAATTGTAAGTAAATGAAAGCCCTTAACCTGTTCTGGTCTTAAAAGATTGGCCATCGCTTTATGGATAGTGTTATTGATATAAATACTGAATTTGATTTGAATAAATTACATTAAGTACTTGAATAGCACTCCAATTATATCTAAAGACTTTTACTAGAAGTGAACCACAAAACTATTAAATGACTTAAGGACTCAGAATGTAATTCAATTGTTTTTAATTTTTTTTTTATTTAATTTCGAGACTATAATCCAATCAATTTTACATTAAATCCGAATAACTATTCAATAAGTTCTCATTTAATTCAAAAATGGTTTTTTTATTCATTTAATTTTTAAAATTTTTTATAACAAATTAATTCTTATTTTCATTTGACTATTAATTAGTATTAAAGACTATTAAATAGTATTAATAATAAATTTATATTTAATTGATTTAACATTTATTTAAATATAATTTATTTAAGTTCTTAGAATAAAATACTTTTTATAAAATTAATGTATAAGAATTGAGCAAGCTCTCTTCTTTTTACATTAACCAATATAATCAAGTTTATTTGATTTACTAAATGATAGTCTGGTCTGACTTTATATCGTAGTAATGGTAAAAATTTAATGGTTTTCAAGAAAATTATATAATTTGTGTGACACCCACTCGAGGCTCAATTTTTTTATTTTGAAAATGGATTCATTTCCAAGAATATATATATATATATATAGAACTGCATTGGATTTTTAAGCTTTCAATCATTGGCTTAAGTACTTAAAAAATATTCTTATTATTATTTTTAGTCTAAATATAATGGAATCAATGTTTTTGAGTGATTGATATCACAAATATTAAGAGAAATATAGCGTTTGTTTATTAGGATTTTAAAAATATTGATTTTGGAAAAGAGGCGTTTGTTTATGGCCTGAGAAACAGTTAGAAATCATAACTCATTTGAAGAGATCATATAAAGTTCAAAATCACTTAAAAATAACTTATAAAACAAGAAATATATAAAATAAAAGATGAGTTAATAATCTGTTATTTTCTGCTTTTAAATCATTTGTTGATTGAAGTATTAAATGAGTTAAAATTGAGAGATTTACTTATCTTCTGGAGTAATGGTCAGCATTCATGCCTTATTCACGTATAGTTATCTGATTTGTTACAGAAACAGGCGGCGCTCATCAGACAACTCGAGGAAGAGCTTAGGATAACACATATGAGGAATCCGGACGCAGACGTTCAGCAACATATCGAAGCTCTTTATTCAGAAAAGGAACACATGTCTAAAGAGATATTCCTTTTAAGAGAAACCATTAAAGTATTCAATGATTTCATTCAATAATGATTTCAAATAAAAGTGCATTCGTTGACTATATCTCCCAATGACTCAGACTTTGTTTGCTTACAAAACAAGACTAGAATTTAATTCTTCGCTCACATACTCTTTGCCTCCAATACTTTTATTGATTCTGACTTTTTGGTATATCCAAGATAGGCATACTAATTGTTCTTGTATTCTCTAGACAACATATTCCAATACTTTTATAAGAATAATGCTATGATAAGCATGGTAACTTCATTTTTAAGTTATTGCTCATATAAATGAGGCTCAAAATTAAAAATTTAATAAATAGTCATTTTTAGTCAATTTTGCAAATATTGGTTCTAACGAATGCACTGCAATATTAAATATTCAAAATTATGTATTAGATTATGAATAGGCTAGCACAATTCATAGCACAATTCATAACACAATTCATAGGGCAATCATATGACAACTAAAAGGACAAACCAAAGTACAAACATAGGATATGTTAAATATTTATGTCATATGTTTTAAAATATTGAAGTTGTCTTCTATTGGCTCTTATTTCCATATCTTTATTATTCAAATTATATTTACATTAGTTTTATAAATGTATTTCTCACAGGAATTAGAACTGAGGTTAGAAACACAGAAACAGACGTTATCGGCCAGGGATGAGAGCATCAAAAAGCTCATGGAAATGATGCAGAATAAGGGTATTGGCAGCAAATTAATGGAAGAGGAAAGAATGGAATACGAAAGACTCAGATCCAGGAATATTGAGCTCGAGACCAGATTAAGACATATCGAACATCTTCTCGAGACTAAGGAGAAAGAAGTCCTCCGGGTATGCACTCAGACTTCTTTCAGTTTGAATTTGATATGTCGTTCATTTGCTGTGCGTTTGAATCCAATTTTGATTTAATTTATGTTTTGATTTATTGATCCAAAGAATAATGAATCGAAAGACGAACCGATTTATTGTAATTCAGTTTTAAAACAAATGAATGACTCGAATAGTAATCAGAAATTTAGAAATTTGGAGACTAATGAAGACGAGCCCCAAATGCTCAAAGCTATGGTCGAGATAAAGGTATGGCATTAGTCTGGTATTACTTTTCATCTCTTTTGGCACGTCTTGTGTCTCGAAGAACAGATTACTCGAAAAATTCTTTAATGTCTTAATAACACGTTTTTATGAATTCTTTATCCCTTTCTTTCGTCAATAATTTTTTCAAAAAATGAATTATTTATTCCATTCATAAAAGAATTTCATATATTATCTTAAGAATAATGGGATTCAAAGCAAAGGATAAATTATTGCTTTTTGTTATCTCTTTTTTTTGTAAATATTTATTTAGTGTTTCAAACATTTCATTTAAATTCTTTATTTAAAATTCACTGATTTTTGAATTTATATTTTTTGATTTGTGTTTTGATTTTTATGTTTTTATTTTGATTTTTAAATTATGATTTTAAAGGACTCGAGAATCAAAAGTTTGGAACAAGAATTGGAGTTATTTGAGTGGGAATTCCAACGTTTGAGAGACAGGTCCTCTACTGTCTCTTCGAAAAATGTTAATAAAAATGTTAATAACGTTAATATTAATAGTAATGAATGTCTGAGTAGAGACAAATGCAAAAGTAATGCAGACATTAACGACAAAAACAATGATATAATTCAATTAAATCATTTGTCAACTGTTCCCAAATGTGTTAAAACAGACGCCGAGAAAGAGGTTCGTCTTCTGGTATACAATCACTTTCTTATTGACAAATATTTGATTATCTGAATATCTATCGGAATATCACTATTTTTATTGACACCACTTTATCACAAGAATTATAAATATCTCTTTAGAAAAGTCTTTCGATTCGATTATTTTTCCTGACATTCACTTATCTTTTCTAATGGTTTCAATTTGTAAACCTATTGTAAAGTCTTTCATTTCTTTTATATTATAAGAGATGTTTTTCAATTTTTTTTATTCAATTCTCTTTCATTTGCTTTCATACGATTTAATATTAAAAACTTTCTCTAATATAAACCACTAAACAGATGGAAGAACTGAAGATTGAACTAAACAAAAGAGATCAGGAGATATTGGCTGTGGGCGCCAAAATGAAAACTCTGGAAGAACAGCATCAGGACTACCAGAGACATATAGCAGTGCTCAAAGAATCACTCTGTGCCAAAGAAGAACACTATAATATGCTTCAGGCGGATGTATGTCCAACACATAAAACATGTACTTCTATTCGGTTCACAATTGTGGTCACAATTTGATTACAATCAAATCAGATGTGGACTGAATTTTAAGTTTAAGTTTCCATAAAATAGAGAATCCATATATTGATTGATATTTAATCTAAAGACAGAGTTTTTGTTTATTCATTTGAATTTAAGATATATTTGAGTTATTCATGAAATTTGAGAGAAAAAATTCGGACATTTTTCACTACATTTACGCAGTAGGTGTAGTATATAGTTTCGTTTTACACCCACCCACCCACCAACCCACCAA
>JAQIXI010000071.1:0-40340 GCA_034700165.1 Galumnidae sp. Gr-Ori-00277 | reverse complement strand
ATACACAAAATTCTAAGTCCTCTTCAAATCCATTCTTTAATCAAATAGTTTGTGAAATATTGTCTCTAATATTGTCTGTAATACCAGATATTGTCCGCCAATGCTTTCAATGCTTTCAATGCTTTGATCCTCACATCACTTACACTGGAATTAATCACTCGATTAATGGAAAATCTAATAATTGCTTAATTTGGAACAATTGTCATCACCATGATCAATTTAATGCACTATTTTTGTATTTCAAAGTTTATCAAAATTGTTATCTCTTTAAACATATTATAAAAACTTATTTTTCATTGAAATGAATTAAAAATTGATCTAAAAATTGAATCTATTAAACTTTAATTGACTTGATATTCATTGAATAAACTAGCTTCTTTATTAGACTATTTTCTTAAACGAATAGACACCTGGAGTGCAAACCTGGTAGAGATACTTAAAATAATGTCTAATGATAGCAATGATAGTATTGATAGCAAACCTCTTAAGTTTATTCACGTTTTTATTTTTGAAAATAATATTCTGAAAGAAGTCACGCAATTTGAAAGACAGCCGAGGCTTAGCGTTGGCTCTGCCATCACTTTTATATATATGTATGTATGTATACCATTTGGCTATGAAATGATCGATTAGTAGGTCTAGTAGTGTCTGTCTCCTATTCTATTATATATTTCTATGGGACCGCATAAAAGCAAAGGAATAAATGTATTTCATTCTGACATTTAGTAGACGACAATACACTTCAAATTAATGTCAGTCTTTGTTTCACTATTTTTCTCATCCTTTGAATTAATATCCAATCATTTGATAAACAGAAAAATTAAATAAATAATGAATTTATGAGATCTGTTGAACTCTGGACTCCATTTGTGTTATCTTCACTTCGAAATTGGCTCATATTATCAGTTTTTACTATTTATTTGAAAAATTAATTAAAAATATTCTCTAAATTTTAATACTCTATTTGCTATTAAAATAAAATTTCTGCAGTTTATGGTTATTCTAACAGATAATGTATTAAATTTTAGTGACTTTTGTTAGAAAATTGTGAAAACGATATAAAATTTGTTAAAAAGTTTGAATTGAATGTCGAATAACTAAATAAACGTGATTTTAGTGTTGAATGTATAGCGATATTAGTGCGCAAACGACAAACACAGGGATGAAATGCGAATATTGTGTTGCTATAGCCTTACATAAGTGTATGCACAACAGAACTGTGCGCTCAGCACATGAGATAAAAAGTTCGCTCCACTCGATTTAGACGACCAGATACTAGTCGTTCATCCAATTCATGTAGACTTGTGTCTAAACTTAAGGCAAAACAATTTTGTTTGTTTGTGACATCGTATGGGGTGCTATCATTATGTGTGTCAACTCGAATATCTGATATGGAAGAGACCAGGATATTTGTTTGGATATTTTGCATTCTAGTAGCAAGTAAGTTTTACTTAATGGACTTAATTCAATGGCAAACTGAGTGCCTCTAAATATAAAATCACGAAAAAACACTTTTGGCGAAACTTTTTTGAATATCAAACTCTCCCTTTAAGTCAAAAACACGACTCACTGGAGAGGGAGAGGGAGAAAAAAGACAGTTAATGAAGAATGGAAGCTATACTTTTATTATAAAAGAGAGAGTACGTGGATTATGAGATCTGCAGGATATAACAAATTGATAATTTGGTCCAAATTATATATTAGTTGAGTTTATTATTAATGTTTGATTCAATTAAAAATGAATTAATAATTAAAATAAATTAAACGAATATTACTCTCAAAAGAGTTTTCAGAGTTTTTTATGATTTGTTCTAAAATTTCTAAAGAATTGATTTTTAGGAAATCAATTATTTTTCTGCCAAAAAGTTTGATTGTTAGCAGACTTTGTTTACTATGAACTTAAACATAGAAATAGTTGTGGTTTGTGTTGTGTCCGACCATTAAATCAAATTATTTTTACAGAACTTTAATGGATGTGAAGCGAAAAATTGACAATTAATTAGAGCTGTATTTATAGTTTATGTAAATTAAGTTAAGTTCGTGTCATTTAATAAGCAATTAGTGGATGTATCACATGAAGGTGTCATATGAGTTGCCATACCTTGATATTGTAGGAATTGTCAATCGAAATATGGATATACTTAACGACTGCTTATCTTATTTTAACGTTTATTGGTTTTAGTGACGAAAAAACACGAAATATTCATTTCGACATTAATTTGAAAACAGTTTTTGCCTGATATTAGCCCCTCATTAGAATGAATAAGAAATGTAATGCATATCCATCAACACCTGCACACATGGAATAGTGCTCTCGATTCTGATGAACATAGAATAGCACTTACTTTCATATGAATCAGATATATATAACTTATTTAGATATAATGGTATCGATATTCAGAGGGAATGTCAGCCAAACACACATTTTATCCCATGTTTTGAAGTATCGATAAATAAAAAGGGATTTTTCACTAACAGATGAAAAATTTATGGCTCAGAATATTATTGAAAGAAAATCGATTCACTTTACACACAAATAATACAGACTTATTGTCTGTGCGTTCATTATTGCAATAAATGTTTGACCCGAACCTAATTTTCTTTATATTCGTTGCTATTTAACCAAATAACCGACGGCTTCGTCAACACTAAGCGTCAATTGAGGCACAAATCTTTTCTTTGGTTAACAACTATTCGATATTATTTTTGCCATTTTTTTCCTTTTGATACAAGACTTCTATGAACTTAATATCTAGTAATTGGCTCCAGGCCTTTATCATTTCAGTCAAACCTATCTCATTCTTTTTATAAAAAGATACCGGTCCACTCTTTTCAACAAATTAGCTCTAAATTATGCAAAAGATTAAAACACTGACACTTTTCTTACAGTTTGTATTCTCACAAATAATCTTTTAAGAGATGTATAAACAAATCCGTAGAAACAAAATAATTAAAATAAAACAGATTTACAAAACTTTGATATTTTTGTTTGACAGAAGTATAAATAAATGTAGCTAGTTAAATATAGTTGAGTCTAGTTTAATATAGATAAGTACTATGAAAATCTATAAAAGTAAAAGTAAATAAAAGAAAATATTTCATTATACTCTAGATCACTTTTATTTCAAATATGAATAAATTTTCAAGAAAAGAAGTTACATTGAAATTATATCAATTTTGCCAATTTTGTTGCTAGGTTATTTTCTCAATTTTTTTTAATTATGTCTCGAAATTTTATTTACCTCTAAAATAGAGGTTTTATTAGTTGAACTCAATTACAACTTTCATTCCTTTTCTATATTTGAAATAATTTTCTAACAAAAAAAAAAGAAATATATTTTAGTATCATCTATATGACCATGTTAACAAAAGGAATTTATGGAAAATGTGCTCACTCACTCACAAAGTGGTGGTTAAAATCGCAGCAAATAATTAAACGGAATATAATAAATGAATGCAATGAATGGCAAATAAATAAAAAAGAGATTATTTGTATGAATAAAAAAGTTATTATCATTACTTAAAATAAAGAAACTATATATTTAGCAAGTTAATTATTTTTCATGGCACTTATTATCAAGTTTTGCCTTATTCTTAGAAATAAGACATAATTTTTTTGTAATGAATAGTGTTTTAAAGTAACTAAAAATTCAATTGAATTTTATTTGACTTAAATATAAAATCATTACAAATATACGACATTTAGAGAAACGAAAAATAAAAGTTTAAATAAAATTTATTGTATTTTTTATTCTGAATTTTTCAATGCATTTAAAACAGCGATTATAAAGTAAGTGCTTTAAGTTATGCCAACGGAATAATAATACGAATCACAATTAGCTTAACATAGTTTTAATTAATAGCCTCTTATTCTATAATATATCGCATGAAAATATCGGTCATATAATTAGCGGACAATTTTATAGTCACAAACGGTTTTCCAATAAATTGAAACTTCTATGAGTTTTAAATATACCAGCACAAACAAATTCTGATTAAATTCAACATTGAAAGTGGAGCTATAAAGAGTGTACACTGAAATGATTGTTACCCCTTATTAGACACATAATTTGACGGACAATGTTCTCCACAAACAAAACAAATGTAGAATAATTTGCTTGAAATCACTCCAAATACCACTCATTCCTATATCTAATTCAACGGTATTTAAATTCTGTAAACGTTTTCGCTTTTTGTCATATGAATACAATATACAAACCGAGCACAGCATATATTTCAGACTAGCTTTAAATTATGTGCTCATCATTAAAATTAGGTCTCTCTCTCTCTCTCTCTCTCTCTCTCTCTCTCTCTCTCTCTCTCTCTCACACACACACACACACACACACACACACACACACACCCACCACTCATTCTGACTAAAAAAAATAAACAAAAGTTTTATTGATTTTAAAGGTTTTAAATAAAGCTATAAAAACAATGTTAGAAAAGCGTTTGTTTTTAGAGTATAAGTATTGAAACGATTGTAAAGAAAATGTTAGAAATAGTGAGTCATTCAGTCAGTGATTCAGTCAGTCATTCGGTCAGTTCTGTTCAGTTGAGTTGAGTTAAGTTCTATTTTTTATTTCTGGTTAACTACGAGAAGATACAGAATAAGTCGAGAATTCTGTTGCGTGTGTTGTATACGATATACACAATCAAAGTTTAGTTGAGTCGTGGAATCATCTCATCTAAAGTAAGTCTTTGTAACGTAAGTGAGGCGCAAAAAGCGAGGATAAAGCAATGCCTGTGCTCTGTGTTCAGAGGTCAGAGCTGAGAGAGAGTATAAAGGCTTACAATCATAACAGGACTAATGTCTGACGGATTCATTAGCTTTGCTTTTCGCTAAATTTACTGAACAGTAATATTGTGTGGTCTGGTCTACATTATACGTTTGGTCATTGAATTGTGCGGTCGTGTTAGCAGTCATGTTAGCCCTTCCGTCAAATTCAGACTAAACTCTAACTGAGTATAACTTCAAAAGACAATCAAAGGTTTATTTATGGCTTTCATTTGCATCGCATATATTTAATAACTTTCATAACAAAGTTTTTAAATGAAAAGCGGTTTGACTTTTGTGTCGCACATATGAGGACAGCCTTTTATTATTCACATTATTGTATTCGCCGAAAGGCTTTTCTCAAATCAAACCTCTTTTGTTGACTTAACATATAAGTAGTATTCAATAAATTAGAAAATTCAATACAAAGGCCTCAAAGGATTAAATGTATTAAAAAGGAATCCATTAAAATATATCTGAAATTTTAATTTTATTGTTTTCTTCTATTAATGCAAACATTCATTTAAACAAATATTTTGATATTCAAATAAAGTGATTAAATTAAATCAATGCCTCTTTTCTAACAAACATTTTATTTTCGTTTCAGTCCATCACTCTGTCTATGGTCTTCGGTAAGACTTTTTTGTGACTTTCGATTAAGTAATCCCTTAAAAAAATTGCCGGAAATTGAATGATATTTTTTATAAGCTTTGGTTGCAATCATTAGCCGTATATCATATGACTTTCATAACAAACGAATTCGTGGCTCATAATTATTGACTCATTTATTTGAAACATAAGCCAATGTTTTCCAATTTCGATAGTTTTTATCGACAGAACTACTGCTGTCCTACAAATTATCCCAAATAACATATCGATGAGTATTCATATATAGTTGTAGTTCCAGATATGTGCTCACGGCTTCATTCACTTATGTTTTAGTTTGTCGTAAGAGTCAGCACATATTGAATGATCCAAAACATCAGTCACTCAAGTTTTTGTATCCAAACATAAATCGACAAAAGAATAATAAGTTGTAATTAACGCAAACTTTTATTCATTAGTTTTTTTATCGAATACGAGATTAAAACTAATAACTTATACACAAAATATTACTTTTGTCTCCAGTTTTTTGTTTGGTTTCACTAATAATTGTTTTATTCTGAGTTTAAAATTGAAAGAATTGAAATAATTAATAATTCAAACGAAACATTAATTACTTGTAATCTGAGGCTATATTTTAATAAAGTTTAGTAGAAATCAAAGCTCTGAGGCTTATAATCAGTTATGTTATGATTCAAATGAAAATTTCTATTTTTCATAAAATCTATTTTTATTATTCTTTTTATGGGAATAACTATTTTGAGTCAATTATTAATTGGTGTTAATGAGAGGAATGGCATAACTCTGTTAAACATAACCCTATAAATTGCAGGTTAATAATGTTGGACGTTCCACAACAACTCAATGCAGGCGACAATGTGGAGTTGGCTTGTAAATTTGAGCTAGATAATGAAAGATTATATTCTGTCAAATGGTATAAAAACGACGAAGAGTTTTATAGATATGTTCCAGCTGACTTTCCGCAATGTAAGCGCTATATATAATAATATGAATAAAGCAAATCATATGAAACATATTTATTGATCTTTTATTAGCCCAATCTCTTCCGATGCCCGGCATAAAAGTTGATTTATCTAGGTCCAAAATTGGTACTGTTTTCTTAAGAAATGTCAATTTGTCGACGGCTGGAGTTTTTAGGTATTTATGCTTAAAATATACACTTTTTGTTTGTATTGTTGTTAAACATGAAATACTGATATTATGGTTGGCCTTTATCTTGGTTTATATCTTGGTTTATATCTTGGTTTATATCTTGGTTGGTCTATTATATGCTTTACTCCCTTTTTATATTTGATTTTTGGTAATAAAATCCGATTCCAATTATTCGGTGTCTCTCGAGTGGAGTCATAATCAGTGAGAAATTTGCCGATTAATTAGTTATTTAATCCGTTGGATATCTATTTAATGTGTGGTCAGCACTCCTTTAATAAATCTTATAAACATTTGAGTAATGTTTAGACTCCTCAGTAAATATTAAGTCGTTATTGCAGTTATCGTCTGATCGTTAGTCCTTTAGGAATACCCCAAATGAGAGTCGATATTGTTTTCGATATTTAGTTTCGATATTTTTTTTCAGATAATTTCCATTTGAGTTAACGATTAAACTATAATTCAAAGGAAACTTCGGTTTATATTCAGAAAAAGGTTTCACTAAAAGAGCTTATGTTTAGCCATTAATAACTTATATTGTATTGGTCTTGGTCATTTATTTAATTTACTTAATATTATCATGATAGTTTATCAAAATAAAAAACATATCAGTTTATCAATTATAGGTAATAAATGCCAAATAAATCTGTATTTGACAAACTCTTGGTCACTCTATCATTTTATTTGACATTTGGTCATCGATTCATAAATTTCTTTTTATTTTTAGACAGAAATAGTTATTAGGAATGCATTTGACTAAAACAATGTCTATATATTGGGTTAAATGCATTCTAAGTCTGAATACAATGAAAATTCTGATAAAATTCTAGTCTTTTATTAAATAAATGAAGAGATTCTGAGCTTAAGTAAAGTTAAAACTCTTTTTAAATTTTTTGATTTATTATTTTTAACGATTTGGTCCATTTATTAAGTGAATTAAAAAGAGGTCGTGAGGGGCGGCCACAAAACCAGATCTATTTTTCTTTCGATATTATCGATCGGATGACAACATCACTGAAATAATTTCTTTTATAAAAACGATAACAAAACTAAGGATTGAATGCAATAAATGACTTAAAGTAAAGCATTTGATTCGTTGACTAAAATATTAGACATTTTGAAGTTTCCTATTGTCTGAATTGAATTAAACCCAGGATTACCTTTGAATATATTGGAGTCAATTTATCATTTTTGATAAATACTCTTTCACTACAATTCATTGCAATTCAAACAAAATATTTATAAATTACTCTTTGATTGCTTTGTTTGTAACCATTTATTATTCTCAATGATATCATATATTTGACTCCAAGTAATGACTATATTTCCAAATATTCATTAAATATACAAATAAAGTAAAAAATAAATTTTTAAATATATTTATTTAAATAATAGAAAAGAATTCATAAAATAAAATAACGAAATAATAATAATAATAATATCATTATTCAATTGAAAAGTAAATAAATATTACCTTTTTATTCATGAGTTACAGGAAAAAAATCGAAATCAGTTTTTTTTATTAGAGCACAGCTTTTATCGATTAATTTTAATTTAGTATTTCTAACATGAGCTGAGTTTTTGATAAAAAGCTAATAACAAATAAAAAGCTTATAAATAATGTAAAAATAATTTTGTTTCTCTTCTTATAACTGTTATGACTGTTGGTATGTATTGATTGAATCAACGAAACGAATCCAATGATTTCGAAAAGCGCTTAATGTCTCAAAATCAGAGTTGTAGTGAATTGAATCACAATTTAATCTAGTTAAACCATTTTCTATGACCAAGTTCCGCACTTATATTACTCATTTCTTTTGCTTTTTCTCATCCGTAGATGTGAAGTATCGGCCGAAGCTCCAGGTAATCAATGGATCACATTTTGTTGCCACGTTTTTCTTCATCTCTTTTATTATTTTTATTTAATTTTCTTTTAGAGTTCACTACTATTGAAGAATTCAAAGAAATGAAAGTAAGTTTGAGGACAAAACGTCTCTCCGTTTCTCTTCTATAATATGTTTTATATTAAAAGTGCTAATTCTTAGACAACTTATAGACCCGAAAGTGAAGATATTTTGTATGAATACAAAAAAAGAAAAGTAAAATGTGTTTGAGTACAGTTTGAACTCTATTGTGAAATACTCTTTTAAAAGTGTATTATAAAATTCGATGTTCTGACCATAAGATATATTTTAAGATAAGATCGTTTTTATGTGAAATAATGCCAAACAATGTATTGCTTTAAAAGATAGTGTTGTTGTTGTTATGAAAGTATCAGTATTTCAAACATATACCCAAACACTGCTAACTATAATAAGAAAGCTTTTCGTTTTGAAAACTCTTGTTAGCGATGGATAGAAAAGTGGAGAAAATTATTTTCTGATAAAACTCTCTCTCTTTGAACATAATATCGATATTTTTGAGAAAAAAAAACTAAAATACAAATTATAAAAGATTTTCTTCAAATCATAACATTTTCAACAGATATTCAACTCATTCTTATTTCAGACAAATTAACTATAATTATATCGAAATCAATAGTTTTGCTAAAATTATTGCTGGATCACTTTAATTGCTACTAAAACACTTTAATTACTTTGATTTTTAATTAATGACAAGAATTTTAAATTTTATTTCAAAATAGTCCCTTACACATTTTCAGAAGTTTATTTAATTATACCTTGATAATGTATACCCTAGATAGTAGAGTAGATTAATTAAAATTTTATTTGACTCATATAATTGTACTAGTATATATTATTTAAGCCTAGTAAACTTAATTAAATGAGCCTGAGATATCACTTAATTGTAATTTTATCAAGTTAATAGTAATACAAATATTTAATCTTGGTTGAAAAATTAATCTTTACACTAATCATTAACGGGTAAACGATTTCAAAATTGTTTAGATATTATACCAACAAACTTATCTTGCCCAATTCAAATTCATTAATATTAAATGAATTTTTGTTTTTTCTCTTTAATGTTTGGAATGAATTTATGGGAATCACTCGTCAGAGCATTTGATCCATTGTTGATGTGTTGGTCTTTAGTTTCATTGATTAAAAGACAATTTGTGTTTAATTATTGAATGAAATTCTAATTTAAATAAAATGAATACTTAATGAATATTTTATTGTTTTTATTCTTAGAGATAATTGTAATTATCTTTTTTTTGCAGGTGCAGGGTAAGTCATTAATTAATTGAAGGAAAGAGCGAACGACCAAACATTTGCTTTAGACTATTATTCAGTCGTCTATTCATAGAATGCGTTCACAACATATCTATTACTAACATTTATAGCACCGAATGAACAAAAAAAGAGTGAACACAACTCCTATTAACGAGTTTTCAATTGTTTTCTTTCAAATCAATGTATTAAACAGTACTTCCCAGTGAAGGGCCGAAGATTAGTGGCAGTAAACCTAATTATATCGTTGGAAGTCGTGTCGAACTTAACTGTACGTCAGCTAAAAGCAAACCGGGTCTGTACTCTCTGTACTTAACACTCTCTCAAAACACTTAATAACTATTGAAAACAATATTCATTTAATTCTGAAATTATATAATTAATTGAATGAATTGTGTGAACAGCGGCCGCACTAAAGTGGCTGATCAACGAAAAAGAGGTAATCACTTCATTATTATTCACTTTAATTATTAAATAAATATCTCAATTAATGCTAATTTTGACGGTAAGGTCGACAGCGACAACTTAGTGCACTTCTCAACCACTTTATTTCCGGATGGGTTAGAGTCGTCTTCTTTAGGGCTCCGATTTGTTGGTAAAGAATTTTCATTCTTATTGAATAGTTTTTCGCTATTAATTTATATTTATTCCGAGTGCTGTTACCGTCACTGATCTTTCCTTAATTAAGTTATATTAGGTATCATTATGTGAGTCGAGTTTATATATATAGTGTTGAAAAGTTTGTGTTTCATTTCAGGCATAAAAATAAATCTGATTTTTGAGTCGAAATTTTCCCTTTGAGTCACATTTATTTCAATGAAAAGTATTGACATTTATTTTCTATCAAATAATCGACTTTTCAATTGTGAACAGCTTTTGATGACTTTTACTAAAAATTGTCTTTACTTTTATAGATATTATTTGAGACAAAAGATATGATTCGATTATTTTGACTCTATTTTTGTTCAATAATAAAGTGGTCGTACAAAGAAGAGAAATTTGTTCTTGCTAACATCATTAATTTTGATTTTACAAAATGTTTGAATGATTTTTATAGTGTTTTCAAAGAGTGTTTAAATGAATTAATTTAACGAATCATTTATTATATAAAAGTGAGAAAAAGTTAATTTTATTGAATAAAAATCCAGAGTTAAGCCCCGGTAAAAGCATATGGAAAGAGACTGAAAGCCACTGAAAGAGGACTTAAATTACTGTCAAAATGCAGTTTTCGAGTGAAGATGTTTTGTTTAAAAGCCTCTCTTTTGTCTTCTTCTTTGAGGAAATGACTCGGATATCGAATCACAATTTTTACATAATATTATTTTCTTTATTGAGCGCCAGGTCTTCACAATGTGCTCACAATGTGTTCATATAGTGTTCACCGCTTTTGGATAATAAGAGAATTCAAAAATATTTCTGAATCTAATATTTTAGAGAAAATCCTTTGAATTTAATAAACTACGAAACGGAGTATATCTTCAGAGAGTTTGATCTCATGAATAAATTTTAATAGTATTACTATTTATGACTCAATCAAATATAATGACACAAAAATAGCAGTTGTGAACAGATTTTGTGCAAAAAGATAAAAACCAAAAGACTTTAGGAAAATCCATCCATTGATTACAAGCCATTAACTGATCTAAACTAAAATCCGGATCATTTGATTTCATTGATATTTTATGGCTTTTTTAACATTAAAGAAATGTTTGAATCATTTGTTTTTATTTAATCAATTCTATGCATACGATAATGAGATAATAATATGTTTTTGTTTATTTTCAGTCACTGAAGAACATTTCCAATCAGGAAACATGAAATTAAAATGTACTGGTACGTTCACTACAGTTCACTCCATTTTCATTTTATTAACTCATTTATTAACGCAAATATTTTACATTTATTTTTGCTTTTTTTTATTAAAATACATAATCATATCATCGTTTGATTTGATGTTAAAAATACTTTTAATATAAAGCAAAAGAGAAAAACAAAATTAGGAAAATAGTGATATTATATGACATTATATTAATATAATATTTTAGTTGTTTTTTGTTAGACTTTTCTTTATTTCAAAAGAAATACTTTTGAGAACAAAGATATACCTTATTTAAGATAAGATGTTTTCTCATCCAATGGAGTCGAGTATGTGTTAAATGACTTTATCTATTTGTTTCTTGTGGTGAAGCGTCAATTTCAAGGAACTACGTCATGTCCAACGAAGCAACGGTTGGTCATCAACAACAGAGACAACAGTCATCCAGATTTCATATAAGCGAAACACTAAATCAAAAGCCAGGTTTACCACAAAACATTCTCTCTCTCTCTCTCTCTCTCTCTCTCTCTCTCTCTCTCTCTCTCCCCTCTCTTCCCTCTCCCTTCTTTAATACTCTGTTGTTTGACTACATATGATATATAGTGTAACACTTGTATTGTATTGTATTTATAGCCACTTCATCATCAATAGTGTCCACCAAACAAAACTTCAGAGCATATCAACTCTTTTATTCAATATTACCTCAACTGCTTTTATGGCGACATTTGTATTCAAAACGACGGCTATTCTAAAAAACATTACACTTTAGTATTATAGTTATAACTAATTCAGAGTAATATTGGATTGATTTCTATTATATAAATATTTAATTGGAGTGAAAAAAGTGGTAATAATGAGCACAAAAAAAATCTGAACTCAAAAAAAACTCTAACTTCAAAACGTGAGCTCAACTTTCAAATCATCCGCTTTTCTAAACGATATGTTTTTAGATAAATAAAAATGTATTCCTCTTAAAAAACATCTCATCGAAGGAAGAATTAATCATAACTTTTAATATGAATAAAAAATGTGATAAACATTATGTAATATAATTATTGATTATCGATAGAAAACATTATATTGAAAAACGAATTTAGTTATAAAATACCAAAAAAAGAGATATTTATTTCAACAGTAAATGAATGGAAAACACAATCAATAATTGTGCCTAAAATCAGTCATAACTTTTGGTTTTCCCTGAAATTATTTTATCTGAAACTCTTTTTTTTATCTTTCTTTAAATATTATGCAACTTAATTATGGTTATATTATCCATCATCTTTCAAATTATAGTGATTTTTGTGTTGCAAACGATTTGCACTTAATTTGTAAATTAATTACAAATCGGATAATCAATAAATTGTAATCTAATTTTCATTGAATAAAAAAGAGTGCAAAATATTAGGTACAAAATATTGTATTCTTTGTATGTCTTTCGGTTTATAATTAAATAAATTGTTTTGAATTTAAAATTAAGTTTTTTTTTGTTTTTATTACTATCGATTGACAATTATTTTTTTTGCGGTATTTTTTGGTAGTTTTTATGCAATTATGTAAAGTTCTGTCGATTCTTTCCAGTAATATATTTGAAGGCACATACCATTCATTTCATATAACATTTGTTCCCTTTATATTGACTTCGGTGTTAGTCTCTGACATAACTAATAAGGATTTGTTGAAACACTTCACGTTTGCCTTTTCTAATCTAATCCACAATTTAAAGTCAAATGTGGCTAAAAAGCAACTCTAAAGAAGAATAGTTTTCTTACCAAAATATTGGGAACTCTTTTTTTTTGTAAATTCATTTCAGACTTCAGATCATTTCTGGGAATATCGGGTATGACTTCAAATAGAGAAATGAAGAAAAATTTCAATTTATTCCTTTAGATGTGAGAAATTGAATCACTTTTTTTATGAATATTATTATGTCTTTTAATTTGAAATAAATTATATACGAAATAAATCAAATGAAAACTTGGAGTTCACCGCAAATTAGCGCTCAATTTCTGTGTCAGTACTTTAGTCCTCTTAAAACACACTTCACTGCAATACATCTTTAATTTCATTTCAAAACAAAAATTTTTAAAAAAATATTATTATATAAATTAAATATAATTTAAGTTTCAAGTTTTTTTTCACTATTGTCATCATTTGACCATGATATCATTAAATATAGTTTTATAAGTATCTATTATTTATCTTGTTTAATAGTTAAAATAGGTAACAGAGAAATTACTGGGTATTATGTTTTCAAATAACTCATTATCGCTGATGACTTTTAATGAAATATTATTGAAATTGACATTAAAAGGGGTCACTCATTATCTGAATTAATCCAATTATGATTAAAACTCATTCTTATCAAACTTTTAAAAAACTAAACTTGCACATTTTTCAAAGCTGAAATGTTTTTCTTTTATAAAGTATACTCAATAAAAATAATGATTAGACCTTTTGTTTAAGATTTGTGTTATATTCGATGTATTAATTATTAGGAATTGTTGGGAAAAATGAGAACTTATTTTCTAAAGACTCGAAACAATTTGTATACAAAAAGACAGTAATAGTTGTGATAAATGTGTTTGATATCAAAAGATGCCGAATAATGGCTTAAATAAAATGCAATAAATTTTGTGATAATATATAATAAAGTAATAGATATTATGCTATAAAAGCGCTGATTCTTTAGTTTTGGATACTTTGAAACTCATTTGATATCAGAATTTTGTTAGACTTTCATAATATTTGTGACACAAATTCATTGTAAAAAAGAAAAGATAACCCGAAAGCAAAACAATTAGTATTAATAATTTAAACTAAACTCTTGATGTCTGGCTTTTATCAGATTTCTATTAATTAATTTTGAGTCAAAACTCTCTGGATTTCCAAAAGTCTAATGACTTAGAGATAGAAAGAGTCACTCAAATACAGAATACGATTTTAAGACTTATTCGTTGAATTGGTTTCACTTTTTTAGATCTTAAGGTCATTAGTGTTGAGCTTTGCCTCTATATTGAAATAGTTGTGCAGAGATTAATAACTTTTCGCAAACAAAAACATAGTTTTTATTTAAAGTAATTTTTCTTAAGATTTGGACATTTTATGAGACGACAGACTTTTTGTGATCATAAGTTAGAGATAAGTTTTGTTTGTTTTATATATTCAACTCATTTCAGTGAAAAACATTTCTAACACTTATATCGCAAATATTTTGTAAATGTCTTATATTGCCATTCATTGCATTGTTTTGATGTTTTTTATGCGAACAAATCACGGAAGGGCTCAGAATAAAGAGTCTTCGCTTAAATCGATGCCAAATATCTAAGCATTCATTTCAACTCATATTAAAGTTTTTCTTTTTGTTGTTTATTTTTTTTTTGTCAGTCAAATATAAAAAGGACTGGCTAATTATAAGAATGCCAATGTGGGAAAGGCAAGTGAGCAATGCATATGAACAAGGCACACTTTAATAAGTTAGGAAATTTGCATTTTAATGTATCGCTAAAAATAGTTTATCTGAAATTCTTTTGCTCGGAGAGTGAGAGAGAGTGAGTGAGTGAGTGAGTGAGAGAGAGAGAGAGAGAGAGAGAGAGAGAGAGAGAGAGAGAGAGAGAGAGAGAGAGAGAGAGACCAAAATTTGAATTTAATATATAAATAGAAAAAACAAATCAATAGAATAGCAAACATCTCTTCCGTCCCTTCCGTACATTCCGTACATAAATATTTAGCGATTCATTTACATAGTATTGGATTTTCCGATTCAGACACTAATAGTGGGAAAAAATCACTTAATTTATAAAACCTTAACTTAGTTTTTATCACATATTTCAGAACAATATCTACAATAAAATTTTTCTTGGTTAAATTTTACCACTAATTAATAAATATTTAGATAATCTAAAGAAAATATGCATAAAGAGTGTCCTTAATATTTTGGAACTTCCCAAAAATCAAGTTGTCAAGCAAGAGCAGTTAATTTCTTACTTATGAAAAAGTCAATTTGAGAGTAGAATGTCCTTGATCATCATTATAGCAAAATAACATTTTTCAAAATTAATTGAATTAAAGTAAATATAATTAATTTATTTCTTTTGGGTATAGAATTTGTTAGACTTTATTCACAACAAAAGTCTATTACATTGTTTTGTGTTAAGCAATGAATTATTGGAATTCTGCGAAAAATGACATTTCATGACATTAGTGTCAGACATATAAACAATACATATATCGCTTCTGTATTTGTAAAGAGAGAGGTCATCGAAAAAAGGATACGAACCATAAATTATTCATTTGAAAAGAGCTTTACTCTCGTGAATGAAACTGAGTTTAGTTAATGGTTTGCAAAGAATATCGTTTAGGACTGAAAAACAGCGATCTTTTCAAAGTCCTTATAAATTACAATCTGTTTGATGTCACACATCATCACTAAATTAATGCAAACTTTCCATCAATTCATACAATTTTATAACAAGAGTTGATTTCTTAGTCACCAGAAGGCAATACACAAATAGATATTTTTTATATAAAATCCTTATTAGAAATTCTTATTTAGTATTGTTGTGTAAAAAGTATTTTCAAGGTGAAACTCCTTGCTCACTTCACATTATTCAGATTCCTTAAAAGTTAAATACATTTAAAATTTTAATAACTATTAGAGTACAGAAAAGACTAAATAATTGATAAGAAATAGAACTAATAGTAATCCCTTTTATACAAACTATGCATAATTAAAATACAAGTAAAGGTCTATAGTTAAAGTAACTTGGTATAATTAACCTTTAAATATTATACAATAATTTAATTATTAGTTCTCGTAAATCATTTTTATTAATCTTTTGACAAAATTGTGATAAAACCTAAACGTCTGATAAAATATTTTATTGCACTAAAAAATAAAAGATATTTTTAATTATATTTAAATTTTAACAGTAAGTATTTCATCATGCTAATTTTCATCATTTCTGATTATCAAGGGAATAATTGAATATTCATGAATTCAACATAATTTGATCTTGGCAACTTTAAATGAATTCTTTAATATACATATGAGAATAAAGGATTTAAATTAGATTTTGTACTTAAATTTCAAATAATTTTACACAAATTTTAAATAATTTGAATTTCAAAAAAAAATTCCAATTTTTTAGTAAAAAAAAAGATAAATTGTCTGATAATTAATATAAATGACCATGTTTCTTTATAATGTAAAACAATTTAAAACTTCCAGTTGATTATATGGACAGACTGAGTAACAGTACTCCATCTCTTGCCTCCGATTACTGACTTAATATCGATCGGAATAAATGTCAAACAATTTATTTTATATATAATTTAATCTTTTTTTCTTTAAAGACTATAAAATTAGATAAAACGAATGAGTTTTACAGTATTTAGAGCTTATTATTTGATGGATTTGCTTTGGGTGAAATTTAGACATTAATTAAACTTTCGTTAATGGGTTGAAAAAAGTTGCTAGCTTAAATTCTGAAAGATGTGATTTTGAATAATTATAAAAAAGTTGTGAAACAAATTTAGTCAGAAATGAGTGATTTATTTGAGTGACGAACAAAAAGTTTTGCTTATTTTACTTTTTTAAAAGTGTTTAGAGTAAGGGATGAGTTGAAGCGTTCAAATCTGATAATTGATAGAACAGTTATCTATTACTCTAATGTCGACAATATTATGGCAGAAGTGCTTCAATTTCTCATTTAGCGTCAGTTTGTCTGTTGTGGTTCCGGACGGTTTCGGTCATTAGTTTGATATATAATCTCTTCTTCATTACAAACGCTCTGATTATTAGCAATGACTGTATAACCATTGCATGAAATATTGGTTCCACTTCTTTATTATCAGAATCTGACAATTATTTCTTTGAAAAATTGGACAATAGTTTTGTTGAACTCAAAAAATATGACATAAAATAGCAAATGAAGGAATGGATCACTAGTTTATATTAAGACAATTAATTTAATTTCTGTCCATATTTTGATCGATTTATTAATAAAATGTTTACTTTTATCATAAGAACAGCGCAACAGTCCTCAAGTTGTGAACATTTCTTAGGAAAGCAATGTTTTTATCACTGGACTCAGTCTCTCATTTGTCTCAATCAGTGTCAGTCCTCTCAAACATATTCTATATAATGACCAGAAGTAGTAAAGCAAAAAACGAGTGAATCAATGCGTGCCGACTATCATCTATTGAGCCATTGATACCGTATTATAGATCCAGAGATCGACAATATTCAGTTTATATCAGATCCTGAGTACTTGTGCTCATGAAATACAGTGCCCGAGAGATTAATTTATTTTCCAGAGATTTCACCGCTAAGGACTCGGTTTGTAAAGCCTTCTGTGACTCCAGAACTCCGATTACTATCAAAACAATTCCATTATTTTCTCACTTTTTCTCATTAATTGTTTCTCTTCGATATCATTAGAATATTCACTTCTTCTCAATTGAATTAATTTTTTTAATCAATTAATGGCGTAAATGATGTGAGAATTAGATACCACTTTTAATGAAGAAATATTTGCACTAAAAAACAAAAATTTTAGGATAAAAACCATACAATAGATTATCAGAGAATTAGTGGAAAAGAGACCTAATTTTTAAAAGAGGAGTAAAAGAGGAGAGACTAATGTTTTAATGGGAAAGTGAGTCCACAACAGATTTAAGGCAAGGATTGTTTGTGAATACATAAAGAGAAGACATATTCGCATATAATTAAGTGAGAGATCCCTTTAATTTCCTGTTCTCTTAAAAAATAAAGTCAAAGTCTGTTTGAATGAAAAGTTGAGAATAAAACAGAAATGGGTTTCACTTCGATTTAATCTCATATATTGTAAGCACTCTTTTTTTCAAAAGAACCCATTTTTGTGTTTCACAACAATTTTGTTCTTTAATTCATTTAATAATAATTTTTATGATTTTTTTGGTTCAAATTTATAATCGATTGCATTACCAGAAATCTTATACTCATTTACAAATAAAATAGGCGTAAAATAGGCGCTGGGTCATTCACAACAATTACTAGTGGAGTGACTTTTTTGATCAATGGTCTTATGCTCTGTTGAGTATTTTCCAAGTTTTCAATAACTGGCATTTCGTGTGATTTTCATGAGAAACGTGACTAAAATATAATGAAAACCAATAGAAGTCTGAGCTTAGCATAAGTTTAACGTATGATATGTCGGAAAAAGTCATTCTTATTGTTCTGCACTTGACTTTTAGCGAGTTTTCATATGTGTGTAAAATATATGAAATTTTATGATATTTGAAACTTTGCGACGACATCTCAACACAAGATTTGCTCGAAAAGAATATATGAGAAATATTCGTCATTCACTCCACGTTATGTCTATCCATAAGAGAGGGATCACTGCAAATACCGTTCGTCTCATTCTCTACTTGAGTCGATTCAAAGAGAAAAATGATTTCGTTCCGGTCCTTCACTCGACAACCGCTATACGCGTTGACCATCACTTTCAAAGTTATGGATGTCTGGACCCACAAATCTAAACGTTTTATACAATAGTTTTCTTCTTTGATCTACTCTTTAGGACTCTTTCTATTCTCTATTCCTTTATTTTATATCTTTAAGGAAATGACAAAATGTAAGGCATTCATAATAGCATCCAATGGACTCAATAGGAAGGCATACGTTTCACATCATAACTGAACCCAATTTTGCGTCGCCTTAAGGGACGAAATCACAAATCAATTTTGTTGTCCATTTTTTTGACGACTCTCTCTCTCTCTCTCTCTCTCTCTCTCTCTCTCTCTCTCTCTCTCTCTCTCTCTCCCTCTCTCCCTTTTATTCATCCCTCCCTCTCCTCTCTCTTTAAGTCTTACAATCACTCAATTCTTCTTTAAATGTTTTGAGTTTTAGAAATGCGGACAGACTTTAATGGTTATGAAGTAGAGACACATCGACGACATCGTAGTGTCATTGAGAACAATAAGGAGTGGGACTAAGAAATGGCGTGTCTTCATAACGATTAGCTCCATATGAAGTCTTCCATATCCTTTCATAGCCTTAATTCTGTTTTTCAAATCTTATTTCTTTCTGTTAGCTATTGATTGTTAACTCAAAGTCATTACTGAATAGATGTCGGACTGAATATAATGTGAATTTAGTTTACAATATATACCAGATTTTATGCCTCAAGGATTCTGACGGAGGAAAAAATGAACGATCAAACACTTAAAGACATTTACTACCCATTTGTGTATAACTATTGACAAAGAATGAACTGGAGCTGCAACTAATGTATTGCTATAAACCAGAGATGTCCACAGGAGTGACCCAATAAACGGATTCTTGAAATACTCTCATAGATAAATAAAGATTTGAAATAATCTTAAATAGAATTGTCATTAAACGCCCCCTTATTATGCATTACTCTTATTGTTTATATGAACTAGTTTAAATTAATTTATAACAGTTCATAGACCCTAACACTCAATAACATTCCCCAAAAACCGGAAGAATAATTGAATTTTGCAAAGAAATGATAACTAATTAATAATTTTAATTAACAATTGCGACAAACTTTAGAAAAAGAAAACTGTATTCTATTTATTGCTGGAGTATTGCTCGGGGAAAGAGAATCGCCTGAAAAATGATAATATGTTCGAGAAATTGATTCTTCAGGTCATTATTTATTCAAATATATGTAAAATTGATTTATTGCCCGTTTCTAAAGCAATGGTTTCATTCCTTTAATGCGTTTTTATTAGTTTTATTTTTTGAATAAATAAACGGAAAAATAAAGTGAACGAAACGATAATAAAATTGAATTATTCAACAAATTATTAGACGGAAATGTTATGAAGAAAAACGAGTCACTCTTTTTGGCCCAAAGGCTAACGGAAAACAATTATAAGTTTGAGTTTTGAAGTCAATTGTTTCAGTTGTTTGGATGATAAGTGACACCTCTTTTTCCTTTCGATTAGAGTTTTTTCTTTCACTTTTGGCAAACTTTAGGAAAGAAAATAGTTTTTCAACTTTTGTTTGAATTTATGATAAATTCTGAAAACGTTGAGACAATTGTATCACTTTTAGGACACAAAAAAACAGATAAAACTGTTGACGTTGAGAAAGGCTTAGTCCAAAGCAAAGTTAAGTCGACGCGATCTAAATTTGATTGAAATTTCGTCTCCATTGAAGCCAACTTTGGTTGAGAGCAGAGACACTCTGAGGAAAAGCAATTCTTGAGGCGCACAATATGTGATGCCTCAGACTCTACAAGACTTTAGAAGATTGCGTTTTTGAAGGCAAAGGATTTACTCTGACTTAAGTCGCTCTCATATGGCATTAATGTAAGAGTTTGTGTAATGGAAACACTGAAATATATTCGCATTCAAATCGGACTACATTTCACTATTGGTTTGAAGTATTACTTTAATACATATTTCATGTCTTACTTTCTATTGATATTCAAATACAAAGTAAACGGAATACCAATGATTTGTGTAATAAACGTCTATTAGAAAAGTAGATAAAACAAACTATTTTTGTTCTTTGATTGACTCAGTGGTCACTTTATGATAGACTCCGCTCTAAATCCTTGAAAAGAAGTAATTTTGAGATTCATTTTTCACACTTTTCTTGAAATCAAATTTATTTTTTGATATAAATTCCATTCGAAATGATTTTTTGTATCAAAAGTTGAGATTATTTTAGTCTCAATTTAAGTATTGAGAGTCGTATTGACAGTCAATAAGCGTTTGGATATTCATTCATTCCTTAAGAGAGTAAAGTCAAAGTCAAAGTCGAATTCAATTGAAAATTCCGGGAAATATAAAGATTTGCAAAAAGTCTTGAGTAATGTAAAGGTTATCGTTAGCCAACAGTCCATTCGATACAATATATGAAACGCTATAAAAATCAAATCCGAATAAATCATATTTTCTGTTTCCTATCATTTCTTTGAATAGAAGTTTAGATATGAAGTAAAAACCATTCGTTTCCCACACATTATTCCAACAAAATTTTAAGTGACTTTCGTTCAAAGCTTTTATCAAAATTTCAAAGAATTTAATAAATTTAAGAATTCTAATTTTAGGCAAGATCATTCTTCTTTATAATTAATATTCTTTAATGTCTAATATTCTTCATATCTTTTGTGTGGATTCAAAGGGAATTGAATCAAATAAAAGAGTAAAGATTGAATGGGAATGACATTAGTTTGAGGTGAGATAGAAGTGGAGTTGTTTTAATCAGGCATTTGGTCCGATATTTCGTTGGAAAAAGGGATTTGAGTTAATGTGTGAGTAAAGCAATTAATTGAGTCGTTTGTGTTTATAACTAACTGAAGGTCATTGGAAAGCATTGACTTAATTCGCTATTTTTCGGTGAAATGTCTTCGTTCGGTCGAAACGGTCGTCGAGGGAATGCCATGAATAAGAGATGTGAATCTCCTGAGAGGCGCACAATCTTATGATCTCATTCTTCAATAGGTTTAGTGCTTATGTTATGCTATTCTATGGCAATAGAGATGCAAAATAAATGGTCGCTTCGATGCAAACTAACAGCACATAAAATATAAACATTTCTTCAGAGGGTTTAAGCCATAAGAATTCACACAAAATATAAAACACAAGTGGTCTTCACTAACACCTTATATAAGAAAAAACTATTTTCAATATAAAACGGTTGAGAAGACTGACTGTCGGTTCGTTATTATAGTCGTTGAGGAATATGTGAGCCTTTGATAGAATGAGTCAAAGCATAACATAACCCGACATTAGTTTTGTCTGAGAAACTAAACGCAAAAAATGCCAAATGAAAGGAAATGTATGGCACTATAAAAACTTTTAAAGAAAAGATGCTAAAGATTTTCAGCACAGAATAACACAACTTATAAAAACTAATGCCAGTAATAAACTAAAAGAGAAGAGACGTTCAAATATCGGACGAAATGCGATAAAATACATGTGAAGTGAATCAATGGTATAAAAAGCGATTCATTTGGTGAATAACTTGCATCACATTATAATCGCTGATAAAAAAGTTAGCCATGGATTGACGGATCTGTTCGGTTACTAATCAAGTGATAAATAGAACCGTTGATCAGTTGGTATTGTGTTGGCTCTCATTCAATGTCTCGTTTGTAGAGAAATGCAATGTTTTCTAACAACAAAAACAGAAATCAAGAAAACAGGGAATGAATGCACTGTATATTCACTGTATATTCGCTGTATATTCAGTGTATATTCAGGCGATTTCTTTTCAAAATCTTTTCAATACAACCAAAACTGCCGATGAAAGTGAGAAACTGATCCCAACATTAATGTTATCACTTCTCTCTCTCTCTCTCTCCCTCCCTCTCTCTCTCCCTCTCTCTCTCCCTCTCCCCTCTCAAAATGATGTCGACAGAACTCCTTTGCACACATTTTGGTCGTTTTGATAGCAAATGCAATGAAAAGGAAACGAGATTTGAGATAAAAAAATCTAATTAACAGAAATATTGTTACAAACTTTACATCGAATACAATGAATGAGGAGACTATGCAAACTATGCAAGGACATTTCACAATCAATATATTTATAAACATATTTTAATTTCGATATTTTTCTAAATATATTTTCTAAAAAAATTGCAAAATTATTAAACCCTTAGTTAAAACCTGAGTTAAAAGCAGAGCATAAAAATATTGTTTACTCAATTTACTAATGAGTTTCAATAATTGCATATAAATCAAGATTTTGATAAAAAATATTCTAATTTCACTTTATAAATAATTTTTATAGTTTTATCATGGTAATTTTGTTGCCAAAACAAGAAATTTCAAAATTCATTAGTAATCAAATGAAATATAAATTATACGTAAAAAATACATCAAAATATAATTTATTGCTTAATAACAACGAAAAACAATCAAAAGTTTTGCTAAAAACTGCATAAAACTTCTAAAATATTAATTAAGCAAGGTTAGATTAATATAGACTATTTCATTTGTGATATTAAAAGTTAATTAAAGATCATTAACCGAATTGAGTCGGAACTCATAAATATCGATAATTTAGTGAATTATTTGCTAATGACTTAAAGTGAGTGAAAATCTGGCGCTCATCAGAAGGTTTACATCTTTAATAGGAAACTGACTTTTTTTGTAGCACAGAATAAACTATTTATTTAATTTTATCACTTTTGGCTCATTACAAGACTCATGTAATTTGCTCTAGCATGATGAAAAATTAATCTCATGATGTGCTTTAATTAACAAAAAAAAATATTCAGAAAAAATATTAATTTAAATATTTACTTATCTAGCCATGGAAAAAGGCAACAATGTAGCAAGATGAGAATTTTTTTATGAAAAAAATAACAAAGAATTCAATTTTCAATATATCAATTGCTCGGCGTTTTTGAAGCCTAAAGATATGAAGAGATTTTTACCCTTAAATATAAATATTGACAATCAAATAATGGATTTTCATACGAAGAAAAAATACTTTTTATGCAAAAAAAAAATTTCTATAATAAATACATCACTTTTTCATATTCTTAATACTCTGTTTTCTTTAGAGTAAGTCTTTTCAATAAGCAGTTAAGTATTGATTTTATTTTTCAAACAAATTCTAAATTCCTTTTCTCTCAAATGATTTATTCTCTTATGAATGGAATTATATTTTGTCGCTATTTTTATGACAAACAAAATTTGAATTTCTTGTTCTTTAAGTTTAAATCTTTTCTTTCTTTTTCTCTCAAAACAGAGACAATTAATTGACAAAAAGAAAGTATTGCTTTTGGAGGAGAAACTGATTTTTAATAACAGAGAGATTCGACAAATCATTATTCTTTGTGTAACAGAATCTTTGTTTGCCTCGAATCATATGAACCGTTTCGTTATTATATTTGCTCTAGGGTATAAATTATTCCCAACAAATTAATTTTCAGAGCCTTTTCTTTAACTAAGACTTGAATTTATGTGTCTTTCTTTAGAAACTACAATCAATTCTCGATATAAGTTGATATGAGTTGATTTAAACCATAGATTCTTTCTGTACCGACCATTCCTATAGAGCTCTTGTGGTTACTTTATCTACACCTTTGATATAAACTAAAATTATGTCAGTTTTGATGATAGATTTCATGTATTTGATTCAATAAACATTATTTACTTTATATCAGATAATCAATTATCTAATGAGAAAATAATTGATGACAATAGGAAACAAAGAGTTAAGTGTTTTGAACGGATTTAACTCTCTTTCAATTTCTTAAATCTTAAAACATTTTAATAAAACAAATTTTTCGTCTCTCGATTTAAGTCAAATTCGATTTAAACGAAAAATTTCTTTGAAAAACATATCATTGGCTTATGACGAGAATTAACTGTATTTTGATTGATTACACCTATATTTTGATGGATTCAATTGGAAAGCGTCCAAAGTCTAAGATTCATATCATAAGTGCTTTAGTTGGCAATTCTTTTCTCGAATCTGTGTTAGTCTGTGCACAGGTCTGACACATTTCAAACATGTTTTGCACTTTTTATAGAATAAATAAATGAAAAATAGTTTTTTTTGTCAATAAAAAGTCGAGGAATTATTCCGATTAAATTCAAAAGAGGTCTCCATTTGATGGCATTTAACTAAAACAACATTTAATGGTATTTCGTGTTTCACTATTCAATATGAAGTCACGTGTTTTGCACAACACAACCATTAATTTCAATTAATCGGCGGTACATTGAATTACAAGAAAACATTGAAGTCAACAGAGTTTGTGTCGGATAAGTCCGTCCAATGATTATATTTGTTGGACTCATATATAAGATCGATGTTTATTACACCGAAAATGACATAAAAATGTATAGAATTTCGATTAAAATTATTTCAGTGAAGAGATGTCTGTCAAAGAAATTGCTTATGGAATCCATAACTGATGATCGCTCTGTCATTTTGAAGCATTAAAATAATTTTTGCCGACAATTATATTTATCAAAAGATTATATGAAATATTAGGAAAAACACAAAATATTGATTTGTTTTAGAAATTTGATTCTCTTTTTTATTCCATTATCTCAAAAAGAAATCAATTTCTCTATTATTTTAATATTTTTTTGTGATACGAGTTATCAGATTATTTGTAAAAACAACTGAAAAGAAGGCAAACACTAAGACTAACGCACAGAAAATCAGTTCAATCGAATAATGGAGATTTGTTCTTGCAAGCATTTCTAAAGAAAATTTTATTATCGCTATAAAAATTTATTATAAAAGTTTTTCTTTTTTTCCACAAATATAAGAGAATTATATTTCAGAACAATTTTCTAACAGACCTGTTCAGAGCTCAGGGCAAAGGCTCAGAATCATCAAAAGAGTTCTAATCGAGCAAATATTATATTCTGGTTGAAATTATTCATAGAGAAAGTAAATGGGTAATATTTAAAGAACTAAATTAAAGAAATGTTTATACATTAATTTAATCTGTAAATTATCTTGTTAAGAAAACTTTATTTTAAATTTTGTTTATTTTATGATAAAACTATACTTTTAGTTAAATATAAAATTAAAAGAAACCATTGTTTGAATTGTGTTTACAGAATATTTATCATGGTTGAAGTTTATTATGATTAAAATTATTCATATTAAGCTTTTATCTTGGCAATTTTATTCAATAAATTTGATTGAAATAAAATATTTTTCTCAATAATTGCAAAAATATCTAATTAACCGACTTTTTATGATTATTGTGTCGTATGAAACGTCGTATGAAACATCTCTTCTATCAAAATGAAAATTAACTTATTTAAGAACCTGACTGTGACCTAGGGGTCCGAGAATGCCTCAAAAATTTATAAAAGTGATCAATATGATTTTTAAAACTTTACTTGTGTTAGACTACCCCGATATGGATCTGTATTAAACTTTTTACAGCTTTCAAAAATCTTAACTCGTTTAGAAGTCACAAAAATCCCACGATACATTTTACTGATCGACATAATATTCCTCATAATTGACTATAATAAGTGAAAAGAGCTTGGTAAGTTAGAAGAGTTTTTAAATTTAAAATCTGTAAAATTTATATAAAAGTTATGGAAATTGTTTTTTGTTATACTTTTTGTTTATAAAGAGTTTGAATAAAAACTAATTTGAATTCATTGAATGTTCGAAAGCTTTTTGTTTGTTTAAACTTTACTTATCTTTTATTCAAATGTTATCTCACTTTAACTCATATTTTAAATTATTTATGGATTTGTTTTAAACGTTTCAATATTTTTTATGTCTTTATTAGAATTTTAAATACAATTTTTTGTATATATTTTTCTTTTATTTAATATTAGAGTTATTTTATTTCATTCAAAGGTTTGAAATACTAAATGAAAATTAATTTTTCATTTTAAGCCCCAAAAAGATAATTATGTCAAACGATTGTTCACTGAGTAAACGATTTACGATCATTTGGCAAATGTTTAATACTATTTTGGTTTAGAATAGGCCACAACACATGGATTTACATTTTTAAACCTAGGTAATTAAACTCATAAGTCGAGTACCACTAATTTCCTTTTAGACATAAAACGGCACAAAAAACGTTGGGAACAACCTTTAATGGGATGACTATTAATAATTAATGACCGGTGCTATCATTTAGTGAATAACTTTTTTGTTTTCACCCTTAATATTATATGGTTTGACTTTTTTCTTATTGGCGATCAAACCGTTATCACAAAATATCAAATGCAATATCATTACAAATGAGCGCTTCTCTCGTAGTCTTTCCCTTAGAATAGTATTTGGATTTCAATATTAATATTTGAATATAATATAAATCGTTTAATAGAAGACAAAATATGTTATAATCATTATTATTGCGAACTTTCATAACACGTATAACAACATTATTGGTATTAAACTGAAAAAGTCTATTATAGAAACAAATGATAGATAAGAGTTATGTTCAGTCATTACGATTGGGATTTATTCTGTTCCCATTGGATATACATATGCGATACAACTGACAAATCAAGTGTTTGTCCTAAATCTAGATATCATTTTATTGAAGATATATTAGAAGAGATTTAATTCCAGAATATATTCTTTTGATTCCATTATAAACGGATTCTTTCGGTTCAATGATATTATTCTTTGGATTTTCTGTCGATATTTTTTCAATTAGTTTTTCATCAAAAATATATTTTCATTTAAATTTTTGCAAAAGTTTTACAAAAAGGGTTTTCTTTTTTTTCAAAATTTCATTCGAAATATCCGTCGATTGAATTCTTCTTTAGATTCGGAGTAAAATTCAAACCAAGAAAATCATGGCTTTCACTAAACCTTTACTACTATTGAGCTGAAGCCAAGTGTTTATACATATATTAATATATTGGATGCGAACAGATTTAATGCAAACTCACATTCCTTTCAATGAATGCAATGAATGGTTGAATAAAAATGATTTCATCAGAATTTTCTTTCAAAAGATTGATATATAAAGTGATTAGTTTTGAGATCTATTCATAGAAAACAAGATTTTCATTCATTCTTATGTCGAAAACTTAGGCCTTAAACTCAAATTAATTTACTTTTAGTTAATTTATGTTTGTTTTTGTTCGCATAGTTTTTAAGTTGACTTTCAATTTAATCAATTAAACTCATTATTCTTGAAAATTGAATACTTTATCTCATCCATTAACTTATTAAAGATTAACAAAAGATCTTTTAGTTACTAAAAAATAAGACCCGTCTCCTATTATTGCAATAATAGGTTTTTCAAATTCACAATTTTTCAAAATTTGAAAATAAATTAAAAATATTGACCTTGCTTAAAAATATTGACCTTAATCAAGGAGAAACTGTTGAATAGGTTTTTACACATAAATAAAAGTTATAATCAAAATAAATGACTGAAAGTCTAAATTAAAGTTACGTTTTGTTAACGGATTGAGTTATTAGTGAAAAACCACAAATAGAATCAGAAAATGGTTTTTCTCATCAAAAGTAAATCATTTCAAACGAGGATTAAAATGTATCCGATGGGACACTGATGTAATTAAAAATGGCGGAACACTAATTAGGAACAAATCTTTATTTTCACTTTGAAGTCACAGATGACTTAAATGGCCGAAAGCTATTCTTAAAAGACTTGTTTCTCTCTTTGACTGACTTTTTACGAGTCATTAATTCATGTGATTGTGATATAAGTGTGAATCGAAACAAATCCCGATTGAGTTGAGAAGCGCGCCATCACTTAATCAACTCTAACGAAGTCTAACGAAGAGTAAAATAGTTTCCTCATTAGTTGTTCGGTGCGTTTCTTTCCTTAAAAAAAGTTTGACTACAATCGGAAAAAAGTCAAAATTGGAAGAAGTAGTCAACTATTGTGCTGAGAGTCCAGACTCTGTCTCTTGTAATCGATTCCTAACAACAAACGATACAAAACTCCTTTTTTATTCATTTTTGGAATATTCTTATGAATGTTTGACCAAAACTAAAGCAATGGTAAGACTACTGCCAGAACAAGACTCACATATGGTTATGACATCGCAATGTTATGAATCAAATATATAATGGAGAAGAGGTATGGCTGGCATCGCATATAATGCATATAATGCAATCCAATGCAATGCTGTGCATCCAATGCTTGTTGAATCCAATTGATGGCACATCTCATACATCACTGCAATGGCTATAACTCACATATTATTTATGCAGAATCTCAACAAACAGAACAGAATTGTGTATTATTGCGAATATTAAGATAAAACATGTTATTAGTTCACACGACTAGACATTATTCATATACTATAATATCGTTTCCTTAATGGACGCAATGATATCAATGGCCATCATTTGATTCAAATACCATTTTTGGCAAAAGAAGTCGAGTTCATCTTTTAATCAAAATTGAAATATTCACTGTTTTGTTGCCATAAAAACACTTTTACAACATTTTCAAATTACCTAGGCCATCAATTTATGTGAGTCTATCTGAATATAAAAATATGTTTTACTGTTTTCGAAAAAAAAAACAATTCTCTGAACAGAATATACTTTTCCAGTAAACTATTCCCTAAGTTTTTAAAAACCAAAGATGATATCATATATAAAATATTTTCTATGCATTAAAATTGATCTTGATTATCTTATTGAATGAACTAATGGAAAAAATTGTTTGTGTAGAGAATGAGCAAGGGAATGGAATGGACAAGTTAAATGTTGATTAGAGGAAATGTTTGAGATTTTGTTATTCTGTGAACTCTTTTGTCAATAAATCAAAACAAATATAAACGAAAAAAAGAAGAGAATTGAAGGAAAGTCCTGCCGTCAGTGCCGTCACTGCAGTCACGCTCTGAAGAATCGCTTTTGTAATGAATGAGTAACTAAAAGGAAGTACACATTGAACACATGGAAACACGTCTACAGCTTTTCATGAATGGAAAGTCCAGATCTTATTTTGAAATTATTTGTTTCGATAATCGACTGTCAGTTAATACCAGAGACTCTTTTTATAAGAAAATGAGTGAAAAAAAAGTGTTTTCACTAAATAAGTATTTATATAATATATTTTGTATACAAAGTTATTATATCGACGATCAAATAGTAGGAGAAAATGTTCACAAAATGCTGAGCTTTTAAATTGACTAATCTTTGAAAGTTAACAATAGATTTCTCAAAAAAGGCCAAAACATATCAAAAGTGAAGACTGTCTTCAGTAAATGTTTCGATCATTTCTTTTTATATTCTTTGATATCAGAAACAGAACTGTTTTGTGACTTTCGATAAGAAATTTAGAGACGAAAGAGAAAAATGAGAGAACCGTTAGAAAAGTGGTGACAATCGATTTGACGCCTTTAAGAAGTTTGGATGTCATTAATAAAGAATTTACATTTGATATATTGCACACCACTAACAACAGACAGACACTGTTTTTCTACTTCAATGACTCTCTTCTTTCCAAATATGATATCATTTTATAAATTAATGCAAAATCTGTTTTCCAATAATTATTTCAACTCTTTATTTAATTATTCAAAAACTGGTCTTTCAGAGCATCCAATTATTATTTCGTTGTATTTTTTAATTTATTCGAAACAAAGGATAAACTTATTTACTTTAATCACAAGAAACTCATCGAAAATATCGTCAAAAATTTGAGGCAATATATTAATAATGAGATAAAGACATTCATTATATAAAATATTAGTAAATAAATATGAATTCCTATTTATTCTCCAAATGGGGAATATTTTCCCGGACTTATATAAAAAAAGAAGTGAGCAAGGCACACAAATAGAAACAATGTATAAACAAGAAAAATTATTAATTAGAAAAGAGAATCGAATCAGAGCTAAATTGAGTCTTTGCCTGAGATTTGATTAAATTAGTGTTAATGTCTGAAAGTGTCTGAATGTGTTTGAATATGTCTGAAATCGCAATTAAAGGCATTTGCTTAATGTCTGTCCTCTCAAAGTAACTCATTCTTACACTTTAGTGATTTTGACAGAATAACCACAACCAATTTGTAGATAAGCTTGGTCACTCTTCAATTTTAGCAAACTTTTAGAAAACAGATCGAAGAATAGATCCCTCCCTAAAAGAAATAAGAGATGAAAGCATTTAATGGTGTTCTCAACAAATCATTCGAGTCTAACAACAGGAGAAAAGTGGGTGGAAATGATGACCCGCTTCAGACAATTTATCGTCCAAACCATACGATTCTTATATATGCAGTCATTCCATACAATAGTAGTTATTCTCAATCGGAGATAATGTGCAATATATCTACGAATACGCCTTATCTTTGCTTCCATTTCTATCAGAGAAGGCAATCGTCTTTAGGTTGTGTCGAGTGTCTCATCCACTGCAAGGCCTCACAGATTAGCGCATAGCCCAGAATAGGCCAACATATGCCCAGAAGAGAGAAATTTCCATTATTTCCATTATTTTTTTGGTAAAAGAGTTTTGTGGGCAAAAGGCATATGTGGTCCGAATGAACAGAGAGTCAGTAATTGGGCACAAATACTGCAAATACTCGAGGCTTAAAATAAAAATCACTTTTGTTTGTGCACTTCGTATGACTTTGTGTTCAATTGTTTTATCTAATGGTAAGTGCTATGAGAAGAGTTACCGGAGTCAGTATTGAGTTACTCAGTTGACTAGTTATTAGAAAGTGAGACTTATAGGCCTTCATTTGAAAGACAAGAGAAAAGCCAATGTTTATTAAGTTGTTGTGAGACTAGAGATTAAGTGGATGTGAGTCCAAATGACTGGCATTTAATAAATGACAGATTTAACCACAATATCGGCAACACTTTATCAAAAAAGTGAACATTTTGTCTGACAGTTTGAATGAGTCTCCAAATGTAAGCCAACACTGAATAACACCAATAATGATATGAAAAGCAAAGTATTATAAAAATAAAAATTTGTAGAATTGGCAGAAATGGGCAAAAAACGAGTCACAGCTGACAATTGCCATAATATATGATTCTATTGTAATATCAATACTAATGTTATATTTTGGAGAAACGGCTCAATGCTATCAATGTTATCAATGCTATCTCTTATGCATATTCCAGTTATTTGAGTTCCGAATATTATTTATAAATCGTTACTTTCTTTCTCTTAAGCTTTTAGTTATTTGTGAGCATTTCTTATATAAATGTGGAGAAACATTGAAAAGAAAAATGACATTTTTTGCGACCGCACAGATGTTAAACGGAAACGTCAAAACTTGCATAAATCAATCGGTAATTCATGATTCTTGCATTTGGAGGCAAATTTAGAATTTCAATCTTTTTATGAATATTTAAAATCCAAGAATACTTAGGGATGCAATGACTGACTCATGACTTATATATGGATGGCTTGCGTGCAGTGCTTACAGTCGACAAGTTTTATATTTGAAAAAAATGTATTCAATATATTGTTATATGAATACAAATTCAATGCTTTAATGGAAAGAAATTCTAACAAAAAAATCGCCGCAAATAAAAAGTGTATCAAAAGTCATGCATTGCTTTCATAGAGCTATGAATGCGATGTTATTATAATAGTTTATAAATCAGTTCTTATATTTGAGAACAAAATTGAGAAGAAAAAAGTTAAGAAAATATTAGTCAAACAACACATCCATACGCATGACGTTATGTTCTTAAAACTTTTTAGCTAGAGATAGGTCTGCGCACAGAATATTGTATTGCAATGCGATCCTACCACCACTCAACTGACACTCACTTTATTCAATGCGAACAGTCATTCCTTCAACATCTTTGAGAGAATTTAGTCATCTCTTTGTAAAACTATTACTAAAAGTTTTTTCGATACCGAAAACAATTTAGACTAAAGTTATAGCTTTTGTTGAGAGAAGATATAGTTTTGTGTTTATAGTGAACTGTTTTCACACAATTTATTGCTTTCAGTGCTTTACAGAAATGACAAAATTAATGCTATTGTCAACACTTCGGCCAAACTATTGATACTGAGTTTTGTCAACTTTAAGACATATCAACAAAAGTAGTACTAAATTGTTTGGTCGAACCGCTAACGGCTAACAATTTTCTCAGCGCTACTCATTTCAGGTAAGAAATGAAATTCCAAAACATCCACTATTTTCACTCTTAGTCATCCTTTAAATCAACAACAATAGTGATTTACCATGGTCATTATGTTTAAAACTCTATTAGTCTTTCAGATCTTTGATATTAGTTTTCATTTTGAAAAATATTTGAAATATTATTTCCAGAAAATCATTAGTAAATGATTACAAACTTTTCAAGAATCTGTTGATTAATACTTCAGTAAATTATTAATACTTGGGATCGAGAGTGCAATCGAGTTAAGCACATTCATTGTCGAACTGGTATTATATGGGCTGAGAGTATATTAATTGTGATTTGGAGTTCTCTTGCAATTGTCTGACAAACAAATACATTATTGAATAAATAGGGCGACGCAAACAACTGGCAATTAAGTGAGACTTTATTAGTTTGAGATCAGATTAAACATGTCATTGACTGATGTTTACTGTCATTGATTGTCAACATTTCACAATTCTGTGCAACAGTCGGCTCAGCATTTATATCACTTATGCTTTGCCTAAAATATGAGACTATTTTCTCTTGAAATGTACTCATTTTGGAAAAATGCTGAGCGTTTGACATTCGGTCCCGAATGCTATCTCTAACTGTTATTTGTGAGTCTTATTACCAAAAAATACAAATAATTTGGAATAAGCCTTAATTGAAATTTAAAATTTTTCCGATATATTCATAAGTAAAGCAATTAGTAGTGTTTGTCTCCATTTTTGACATTTCATTGATTTTCGGTTCAATTTCTATAAAATATGATATTTTATCAAATGTTTCATTTCTGGCAAACATTTAAATGAATAAAAATTTTTAGAAAACATTAACACTAATGGACGACATAAAGATGTTCTGCAAATCTGCACTTTTATAATACTTTTCAAAAACATTTTCTCAAAATTTTAATAATTAAATTCAAGAATGTTTTTAACTCTAAACAAATTAAGCATGCTTGTTTATTATTACTGCGAATCGTTATGTAAAACGCATTTTCTCTTTGAACTTAATTTTAAAGTTTTACTTTTTAACTCATATTTTAAATTGTAAACTTGGCACTTCTACTTAACTCATATTAAATAACTTATGAAACTTGTCCATTTGCAAGATGAGATTATAACCAGTAAATTTATTTAATCTATTCTATTAAAACAGAGATTAGTCCAAGCTTAATTTGTAATTTGTTCGTTTGCTATTAGTTTGTAAATATCAGACAATTATAATATTATTTACGATTTAGTCGTCAGACTTTTTCACATCACTTAAAGTAAACGTTTTATTATTGTCTGAATAGAGAATAGAATTTTATGCAAAAGAAATGTTACAAACATTTTGTCCGACTCTTTCCCTTTTGGGACATTCAGTGTTCAAATCTAATACATTACTTTTCTATTAAATTCTCTTATCATAATATTTTTGATCTTGCTTCATATAATTCAACCTTGTTTTTTAACCTTGATTCTTTTATACTTTTACACATATCCCTTCATTTGTTAATAAAAGCTACCCTTTGTATGTGTGCTCACAATTATTGTAAAACAATTAAAGGAAGTCTAACTTTGAAAGTATTTTATAGCAAATTGTCGGTCAAATACAAACCCTATAAAGTTATTCCTGAAAAAGTTATTTCATAAAATGATTGAATAAGACAATAATATTAATTGAGCCTGGTATAAATCACCCAAAAGTAATTATGCTAAAATAAAAATATGAATATCCAGAGCTCGTGTTGTTTGACATTTTGTAGTTAAGGCCAACTCATATTCAAACCACATTTCATACGTTTAGATAAGGGACCGATTGATTCAAAAAAGAGAGGATATCCTCCACTAATTCTAAGAAATTAAGCAGAACTATGACTATCAGGTCCTGTAGTTCTCATTCTGTTAATTAAATTACATACATTTAGACAACACTTATTTTTCATTGCATTATATTAAAACAAATGAAAACAATTTTAATAAATAATTTGAGTCCAAAATAAATATTTTTAACTTAAATTAGTATTAATTTATTCGCGAAAAACAAAAAAAAAAGATTAACTTATTTTTTAAAAATCAATTTTAAATATCAATTAAAGTTTTGACCACTTTTTGAATGAAAAATATGAATATTTTATACAAGTTTTGCATAAAATGTGTTATAATGAACTAAAATAAGTTAAACTTGCCTTGCTCAAATTGATGAAAATACACATTAAATCCTAAATCTGTTTACTAAAAGTGATTTATAAATAAATAAAAAAGAATTGAAAATTTAATTTTATTTATTGAAACGACAATCAATTGAGAGCCGACTATATCCTCCGAGTATGTCCTTAATCTTTTATATGAAAATTAGTTTTGATTGAAGAACAGAATAGAGTCAGTGCTAAGCGTTTTCTTTCGTGTAATACTTGAGAGAGACTTTGAAATCGATTTTAAGGAATATTCTTCGCAATAATTAATTGAAAATTTAATATTCAGACAATTTGATTGATTAATCAAAAATATTGAATGGCGGAGAATATTGGTCCGGATAATTGATTTGAAAGTTATATCAATAGATCGATCACTATTAGTGAGTGAATATCCAATTTATTGGATGTGTATTGAAGTGAAAACATTATATCGAAACCCAAATAAATTGCGATTAATTTAGAGTTTTCTTAATGTATTTTTTGCTAAAAAACATGAATTCTCAGCAAAAAAACTTATTTTCGATAATAAATAGTATAATAAAAGCCAAAGATATTAGTTATGAAAATATATCAGAAAAGATAAGTCAATAAAATAAATTTTAGTAAAAAAGGAATAATGAATATCAGAATATAATAATGATATACTTGTGATAGTTTTTAATGAGGAGTCGAGTGTGCATTCAGTGCAGTGCACAGTTCCCTCAGATCTGTAACTTGGCGACAGGCCGAGGCTAAGCTATCAGTTTGATTGAATGGCGTGCTCTAGCATATACTATGCAGAGCACAGTCATAATCATAGTAAAGGCATTGCGTGTTTCGGTTTAATAAATTTGCGAATTGAAGCCCAAATTGTAAGCCTTTTTTGGCTGTTTTTGCATTGTTTCAAATACACTCAAAACAAATAGAGCCCTCTCTCTCTCTCTCCCTCTCTCTCAAGCAATCAGTCCTCTCAAAGCAAGTCCGGTGCACTTCAAGTTGAAACAGATATGTTTGTGCTGTTCATCGTTTTAGATGAATGAAAACATCTTCAAATCAAGTCCTGTACTAAATCTAAACAGAATTCTATTATAAAGTGTAGGGAAAGGGAGAGTAAGGATAGAAACCACAATCTTTGCTATGAATTTAACTCATTATTCTTTTGGTTCTCACAATAAGAGAAATAAGAGTTCTTTTCCACTCTATTCCTCTTTTATTATAACTGTTCCTCAGTTAGTGTTTTGGTTGATCTAACTCTCCATTTAAGTCTAGAAAATGTGATTTTTCTTCTCTCAAAGTAAACGGCATTAAGTCCTGAAGTATGGCTCATATCATGTGCACTGATTTCACTCTATTCGGTGTTTTATGTGAACTGAGTTTCTATTTTGAAAATGAAATGAAATCACAGAAAATAAACAATAGAAGGAATGATAGGGACTACAACTCATATAAATGTTTAATTGTTTCAAACATTTGGTCGATATATAGATTGAATATTAAGGACAAACCTATTTCACTAATGCAGTGCTCCTCTAATGACGATATTTCGATATTCAGCGCTCGTATCAAAAATCATTTAATTCGTTCTGATTTCCAATGCATTCGGTTTTGGCATAAAAATGATTAAATATTATTAATTTGATGTGAATTTCATATAAAATTCAATACTTTTACTACAATTGTATTCTATTTTGTTCTTTAATTCCGAATGAAATCTAATTAATTAATAATAACTTGAAATAAATGATAGACAAGAAGTGATATTCGTTTGGAAGTTCTGAACTAACGGTACAATCAATTGGCCACAATTTGCCACAATTTGCTACAATTGGCCACCAGTGCATTGCGTTTTTACTATCATATCCAGAGATTACAATCTTTTTTGAAAATGACTGCCGTTTTGCTGACAATTAAAAATTCTGTTCAAAATATAAAACAGAAATCATTTTAAATGAAAAGCACTGCCTTTTGACCAACAAATCAAATAAATCACTACTTTTAAGGCCTACACCAGGTTTTCGTTTCTACCAAGTACTTATTCTCCAGATATTTGACTAATGGATATTTATGACCGCCTCCGACACACACACACACACACACACACACACACACACACAACACACATGCATGCATTACAGCAATTTTAAATATATAACTTTCCTCGTCTCATTTTACAAATAGAACTCAATATACTTTCTGTTGGTTAAGAAAAATATGGATGAGCTCATTATTTCGCGCATAAATGCACATGGTCAATATTTTACATATTTATTGCCACAATTTAGTCAGAATTTATATAAACAGTAGTTTTGGTATTTATGTTAGACTTTATGCTAATCTATTTTTTCAATTAATTTTGATTTTGACATCTTTTCATTTAAATTGATTTAAACCTAATTTAAGTGTATTTTTGAAACGTTTTGTAATGTTTTGAATGGAAAAAGAGTTAAAGAGTAGACAAACGTTTTGAATATAATACGGAAAAGAAGGAGTTATTAATCTTTTGTTGACTAATTAATTAATTTGAATGCATTTTCAACATTGAATAGAGTAAAGTGCAGTTCATTAAAAGTCACTCGAGAAGTGTTGGCACATCTTATGTATGACTCCCTTTTGCTATTTAATTAGAAGTGGAGTCCAAAATTCTGTAGTGAATTGTTTGGGCATATATTATATGAAGAAGTATTTGGCTTAATATCGACATGAAATACCATTTTTGTAACATTAGTAAAAAATTATTGGAAAATAGTTGCACTGGTAATAGTGCACTGGTAATAGAGCACTGGTAATAGAGCACTGGTAATAGTGCACTGGTAATATAAGGCAGCTGTTCGTTGGAATGATTTTGGTGGGACTCCACCCCAAACTATTTTGTATCGCAAAAGCAAAGAATTTTTTGAGTCGAGTCTGTTATGAACTGTTGTTCCCTTAATTGGGAAACGCGCATGAATTTGACATAAAGTGAGCCAAAGTGAGCTAGGTTAATAAATTATTAAAACTTATCAGATTTCTATACATATATTCCTCTAATTATTATGGTTTGGCACTCGACAGCCCTCGACAGCACTAAACTAATGCCACAATTCATATAACTTATGTGCCACTCATTTGAGATAACCTCCACTTACCTGAGCATAAGCACAAACCGAACACAGGGCTCATCACATGGTAGTCATGAATTTGCTAATTAACTTTAAATTGTAAGCATTAAAATTCCTTTTTTGCACAGAAAAGCCATTTAAAGCCATTTACTTAACTTTCACCGATAATCTCATATTCTATTGCTTTCAAATTAATTGCATTCATTTATTTGATAAGTTTTTGTCTGTTTTTTACTATTTTAGTTATTTTGCCATTTAAGCAATTTGAGCATGATAACATTATCCACAATTATTAGCGATATATTATTTCTCTTTTGTTTGAATAATATTTTGAACTCTGGAGGGAAACCCCATTTTCCAGTATTTGTCGATTAATCGGAGATGTTTTGCAATATCTTCTCAAATGTTCATTCAGTCCTACCCTCCGTTTCTTCCATTAATGAGTCCAGTCATGAAAGTGAGCCCATCCTTGTGTAGACTTATAATGCATTATACAGTGTCTGATTGTGCATATAATATGTGCAGAAAGTGCACAGTTATCCCCGTCTGTTATGACTCAAAGGACGGAGTAATCCATTAAGGATTTCAATGTTGATTTTGCACATATTGGTTGTGAGCACAGACACAATGTATGGCCAATACATGAAATGATGAAATACATAAATCAAAAGCTTCTGTAGATTCAAAATACAAGTTTTCATTTTAGGCCTAAGTTTTTGGATTAAGTCCTGGGAGTGAGTCCTGTGTTTGTGTGAGCTATGAGTGCATTACTTATAAATCCGTCGCCAGTATTTCATAGTATTTTCTCTTCGAAAAGCAGTTCAAAAGTGATTCCAAGTGGGGATAGAATTGATTTTTCAAAAGTGATTCCATTCGATAAAACAAACTCTACATTAAAGCAAACGTTTTTATGGATTAATGTTTTCATATCATATTCAGTATCAGTTCGCAGGAGTCGACCGATTTTGTGATCAGTAATCACTAAAATATTAGTTCAAACACTGGAAGCAATACAAGCGATAGACTGATAGTCCGATCCAACGACTAAATTGTTTATGAGTTGCGGCAAAACTATCCAAATATCGGTCCGACACGTAAAACATAAATAATATATATTTATATAAGTTATATATATATTTATATATATAAAGCGTATTATTTTTTCTTTCTTTCCATCACTACTCAAATCGTAAGACTATTTTTCGATAGAATTTTATATTCGTAGACATAAAATGATTGCAAGAATATGATTGTATGAATGCATATAAAATAATCAGTTTTATTGCAACAACTTTTATATTCTATATATTATTGGATTCATTGCATAAATGAATAATTTTATTCGAATTATAATTGCTTTGAGACAATACCTGCAAAACTGTTCACTACTTAAATATATTGAAAATCATTTCTATTATAATCACAGATAACTGGAGGACTACTGAGAGATATCAATAAATCATCTTGATATCTTATATTTGATTTAGGAATCTATGCCTTTATTTCATGAATATTTCAAAAATGAAGAAATCAAATTTATCTCCTCAATGCTCTTGGGCTATTTTCTGTTTTACCTAGCACAAAAATAAGAAAATATCCTGTATTTGTAAAAACAAAGTTTATTCAATCTTTATAAAAGTTTTTTTTATTATTTTATAAATTATCCTGAGAATTACGAAAAAATAACTTTTCATGCACAAATCTTAATATCGTCCTTGGTCATCCCACCTGATTATATCGACCAGAAATTATACGACTCTTATCGAATCAAAACATTTCTTCTAATAAGGAATTAATATATAATATATTATTAGATTTTATTAAATACATTGACTAATATTAGTAATATTAGCATGCACACATCATTATAAAGCATAGAACGCAACCAACAGAATAAGATTCTTATTAGAGACCGAAAAAGTTAAGATTTTATATTCCCTTCCCTTCCCTTTAGAAATACTTTTCATTCCCTTCCCTTCCC
>JAQIXI010000070.1:0-40349 GCA_034700165.1 Galumnidae sp. Gr-Ori-00277 | reverse complement strand
AGAGAGAGAGAGAGAGAGAGAGAGAGAGAGAGAGAGAGAAGTCTGGAAAGTAGTTAAAACTTGTTGTTTTATGTAAAATACGCGTATGACCCACCAGTGCCCAACCAGTGCCGAACCAGTGCCGCACAATATGACTTATGAGACATGAATTGCAGTCAATCGCTGTTAATATATCGTTGAATATATTAAAGTTTAATTGTTTTAGAGTTGTTTAGATGAAAGACTCTTATAATAGAGTCTATTAATATTATTATTATTATTATTAATGCCTTTTCATAAAAATAATAATTTGAAATCTTTTTTGTATTATTGATAGATAGGTTCAGTCGTTTTACTTGAAATTCATTGATGTATTTGAATAGCGCACAGAATTCAATATTCAGAGCCGGATCTTTGCCGGAGAAAAGAAAGAATAATTAGTAATAAATGATGTTATCATTTATCAAAGTATTAGAAGAAGTGAACCAAACATTGAATGACTAAATGTATTGATGATCGCTCTCATGGTTTTGCATAACAATTTCCCACTGCGACCATCAATAGTACGGCCAATAAATATCGCTAACATTTTCTTAAATCTGAGTATTAATATCCAGCATATTGTCAACCGCTAAAAATAGTTTTTATTTTTTTCATTCGTTATTTAATTATAGTTTCTTAAAGTTTCTTAAATCAACACTTTTTTAGTTTAAGTTTAAAAACAAATTCAATGACTTTTTAAAAATAATTTATATTTAATTCAACTGATATACTCTTAAGTTAGGCTATTGAGTACTTATTAATTGTGCAAATCATGAACTCGAGGAGAGTACGAATGGGATAAATATAAAATTATAACAATAACAGGATTTTTCTCACTCCTATGGAACACTTGTGCTCATATATAGTACTTTTATTATTAATAAAAAGTTAGAATTATATAATAGAGATGTTTAACGAATGAAGTAAAGATGAGGTAACGATTTTGAGCACTTTTGGCAATAGTTATTGAATTTTTAGTGATTTTGACATTACATGTATTGTATTGTATCCATGAAGTTATCGATATTGTGATAAACTTTGTATACTTTAACTTTTGCTGTCATTTTTCTAAACAATCATTTATTGCTGGTTTAGGGAATTATCATGAGTTCAAATTTATTGCATTTAATGTTTTTATGGTCTCATGTGATCTAATTTCAGGCTTTTGTAGTATTTTATTAATTGAGAATCCATTTGAAAATATATATGAAAAGTAATCGAAAAGTTTATAAGTGTATTGAATTGAGTTAACAATATATGATTGTATATACGATAGATATATATTATTTAGTCTAATAATAATGTAAGTTATCAGGTTAATGAATTTTAGTAATGTTTCGCTTTTCTAACCAATTAAAATAATAATAATAATAATAATAACAATAAGTCCCACAAAAAGGTAGAGAACAGTTTCATAGAATTTTATTGCTTTAATTTAATTGTTTTATCTCTCATTTCTGCCTCTTTTTCTCTTTTCATTCAATTCTGACTCATTCTATGCTTTTAATGTTTTTTCAGTCTATTCTATACTTTTTTCCAATTATTTTCGATTTGTTTATTATTTAGTATATTATACGGAAAATTAGAAACACTGCCTCTCATTTGATATGAGAATCCATTTAATATGAATTAATATGAGCTGGATAATGATGATGTTAACTTTTTCTCTGTTATTATTGAAAGTGATAACCAAAAACTGTAAAACTTGAAAGAATGAATAAATAATATTTATAATTATTATTATTCGTCAATTATATGATGGGCCATATCTCATATCTAATACATTATTCTGTGCACTTGTTTAGGGGTATATTCTATTGTAATATACAATGAATTTATATGTATTTTCTTCTGCGGTTAATAACGTCTGAATCGTTAAATCAGTGCTAAAGAAAGCATTTGAGTAACGCCTCAGCGCTTCATTTGCCACAAAATTGTTTAGCATTTTTAAAAGGTTTATCCGATCAAAATATTATGTCAGAAACTTGTCTATGACTGAGTGAATGAACATGGTTATTGCGTGCTCTCCTCCATCATCATCAGCTCATTCTTGAATAGCTCTTTCTTTGGATGCAGACATGAGGTCCGATCTGATAAACGCTTTTGATTATTGCCTTTGCGTTTGATTGCGATTCCCTTCACTATGAGTTCCTCCAATTCAGGCATATTTCTGGAGGCATTGGGGGAGAGTCTAATACACTATTTTACGATCCCATTCATCATTTCTTTTGGGTCGCCATTAAAAGGCCTAAGTTTTGCAAAAAGAAAAATTAATGGACTTTATTTAGTGGTGTGTAATCAATGCCATTGTTATCCCATTCCCGTACATATCTCTCAATCTTTGTATCTGTCGTGCAATTGATTTGAGATGAGTTCCATCACTTCCAACGCCAACACAATAGTCAATACTTATAGCTCTAAGAGTGTAATTGCAATACAATAATAACAATAATAATAGTTATATACAGGTATGCTATAACCAGATCACTACCCCCTTCAAGTCCTGCCAACTGACTAAGAGTATATCTAAGAGAAGTTGTGCTCAACTCTGGTATACTAAAAGAAAATAAAACTATTTCTAATGGTTTGCTAATCAAATGCATTATTACTATAAGAAAATTGAACCAAACATTCATCTGATTATGCGATCAATTGAGGTATTCATCGCACAAATTATTTGACTTCAGATAAGACAATCGCAAACTCAATAAATATTGTTTTTATTGCCCTTTAGTTATAATTATATAGTTATTGGAAAAACGAAATAGTTTTTAGTGATATTGAGCTAATCATAACTTTTATGATTTTTACCACAAAATATCATTCATTCAACTTATTTATTATATTTTCAATGATTTTATTTTCAAATAATATTTCGGAATTTATTGGTTTTTCCGAATATTTATCTCAAGGAATGGCAATAAGTAATTATTTGCGATATGAAGTCATTTCGTCGATTTTCTCATTAATTACATCCTTTTTCATATACACCGATATATCGTTATTTGCACTAAAAATACTTAATTTTGTCGTTTATTTTAAAATTAGATTTTGGAAAATATCTTCTTTTTTTTTGGTATTTAACTCGAATTAGTGTTTGATTTGTTTACAAATGAAGAATTAAATTAGTTAAGTCATTCTCTTATTAAGCAATTCATTGATAAAATGTCGACTTTTTAAATAGTTAATTACATAGTATTCAAACACATTATTTGCAAACACCTCAAGTGATAATTGTCTGGTTTAGTGATTTCAAACGCCTTTATTTGATTGACAGTACATTAACTTCAGTCTATTCATTATCTCAACCTTTTTCTAATTCAGTGATTCAATGATTTACTCATTCAATCATTCAATTCATTGAAAAACTAGAATCTAATACTTATTTATTGATTTTAGGATCAATTTTTGACGCTTTGTTTGCAAATTATGAAATGTTTGTGACATTTGTTTCGATTTTTAAATTTAACGCTTTTTTCAATGGAGAGTAAACTGTTTTTTATAGAAAATGTTTTGTTTGAATAAATATTTTTTCTTTGGCTTAACGTAAAGCGAATATTTTATAATAAATATTTATTTCATAAAATTTATGGCATAAATCGATTATTGGATGAATAACTCGTTTTGCGTTTTTTTTCCTTTGAAATAAGTGATGCATATGTGGGGGCTCTCAAAACACTCAAAACGAGTTCATATTTTCATAATTCCTTTGTATTCGGCACTGATTTGTCTTATTTTGAATGCATTAAATAACGATTCCATAAGTCTATTGTATTTCTAAAAATTGAATTTGAGAGCACCGGCGCTCATCTAAGAACAGATTTACAGATAGACAAATATACCGATGGGAACAACCGGCAGACACTAGAGGCCTAACACTGACTTATTGTCATCGGACTCACGATTGAAAGACACGATCGATCCATTAATCACTTATATATAGAAATGAGAGGAGAGAGAGAGAGAGAGAGAGAGAGAGAGAGAGAGAGAGAGAGAGAGAGAGAGAGAGAAATTGAGAAATATTTGAAAGTTTGAAAGATTGCAAACTATGATCGGTTCGACCGACGGATCGAATTCTTTTCTTCTTTGAAGTTTTGTGAAATCTCTCCCTCTTCTCAAAAGAGATTATATAATATTTAGCAAATCGTGATTTATTAAAGCCACGAAAATTTACTTTAATTTTTTAATTCCATTATTTCTTACTCTTATAAGACAGTAATCATTTGGTTCGCAATAACCGATCGAACGTTAAGAGGCTTTCGATGAAAGTAACAGAAAATCAAAAAAAAATCACTAAAGAAAGAAAATCCGGTATTTCATTGAAATCTATAAGTAATACCAAAGACAGTAACGAACATTTCGGGCATATCTTCTCTTTTTTACTTTTTATTCAATTTCTGCGCATTTTATGACAATATAAGTACATTTTAAATCTAAAGATCTGAAAAATGCCCAAGGTAATCTTATATATGTTCAAAAACATAAGAATAAATTATTGGTTTTTCGACACATCTCTGCAATCATTTATAAAAACTAATATCGACTATAAATGTCAGAAAAAGTCGAATGAAATTTATTGATTGCAAATCATTAAACATTTTTAAGTAAAAAAAAACATAAATTTTGTTTAAATCAATAAATTATTTGTGAAGTTTTATCGATATTCGATATAATCCAATAGAAAATCAATTAAAACTGTTTGACAAAAGTATATGTAAAATGCATTTCAGTTGATTTGGTAGTTAACCTGAATCTTTTTTATTTATATGATTGGTAGTGGTTGTCCTCAAACCTTGTTTTAAGTACAAATGAAAACGTCTCAAAGAATGCAAACATTTTTAAAATGATTAGACAATTATTTTCTGTGAATTTAGAAAAATTTCAAAATTAGTTGAGATGTTTGGATGAGTTCAAACTCTGGACTCTTAATAGCGATTTGAGTTTTGAGATTATTTGTAGCGACACTTAGAAGTCAATTGAATCGACAATAAATTAAACGTTGAATTCCTTATCGAAGAATTTCAATCACTTTCATCGACTCTAATAATTAAACAAATGTCTTACGAAAGAAAAATAAAAATTCTTCGGTTAAATATCGTCAGTAAAAAACTGAGTCATAAATTGTAAAAAAGAACTGAAAAGAGAACTAATATTGAGATTATGCCTGAATTACATTATCGCCAGTTAAGGCTTGTTTTGGGTGGTAATATCAATAAACTAAAATGAACTATCATATAAATCAGTTGAACTTCTTCTTTCTTAATAATATAACTGCAATCACTGCCGAACTGTTGCTCTTTTCTTAATTTCTCCCATTTTTAATGTTTTATCGTAGGAGTGATTTCTTGTGCGTTAAATATTGTATTTTATTTTTTTATTCTCGAATAACAATATGTTTGGAAATTGAGTTTTTTGTCGACAAACGAATGCCGGCATTACTTGTTTTGCTTCAATTGATATACTTTTCTTCTGAATACTTTCAACACTTCTTTAACCTAAAAATCTTAACAATTATTTGTAATTTAGAATTGGTTTGGGTTTATAATTTTGATTTAATTATCAAGGAAATAAATCGGAATAAGTTTTTCTAAATTAAATTAACAATTATTAACATTTTAAGCAAAATATCGTTTAAATAATTCTCTTTTATTCCTTTTGATTGCTATTTAATGACATTTATTATTCCACTTAAAGATTAGAAATATCCTAGATGAAAATTTTAAAGAGAAAACTCATAATTTTTTTTATCAAAATTCAATAAAAATCAGTTATCAAAACAAGTTCTCTATAATTAAATAAATAAAGTCATTTTGCTTTTTATTCCCATTCATAATAAGTTTTGATAATTAATTTCGAGGAAAAAATGAAATTCAAAATTGTTATAAAAACGTTTATAAAGAGGGAGTGATGTCCACAAGTATTGTTCGCAATTGATTTACCCTTAAATTGTATTCAAAAATATTACCATAAATATATAAATCAAATTAACTAACATTTGCTCCAAAAATAGTCTTTCAATATAATGTATACAAATTAATAATGTTTTAAATATGCAAGGTCAATTTAATGAAACATAAATCCCCTGAGACTTCGATTATACGATCGATTAGAAAATTAATTTTGTTTTATATTTATTTTATTTGTCTTAAAATCAATGATTGAATTCTATAATTAAATTCAATCTCTTTTATGGAATGAAATAATAAATAATTTAATATTACTTTAATTAAAAACAAGTTTTTTATTTAATGACTGTTTTTAAAATAAAGAATTAATTATATCTCTCTATTAAATCGAGTATTGAAACAATAATTAAAGATAACTTGTTATCAATGAATGTGTTTTTCAGTCTATCAAACAAAACATTTTTCCTTTCGATTTCTACAAATATTATATAAAAGTAAAGACACTTTTTATTGATTTCACAAAATATTAAAATAGTTTTTGAGGACAAAGGAATGAATTTTATCAGTTCATCGCTCTATACTTTCAAACAGTAGTAATATTTGGGAAATTTTTGTGTCTCACAATTAACGCTAAATACTATTATCTAAATTCAATTGTCTTTAAGTGTTCGGTAATTTCAAACGTTAATTATTGAGACTTCAAATTGAGTTACACTATATTTATATATATATTTATAGTCGAAAATATCTCATTCACAGAAATAATATCCAGAGTAATCTAAGTATCTTTTTGATGGAAAGAAGAGAAATTAACCTTGACTTCAATGCTCACTCCTATTCGTCTCTGAAGACGAGTTTTCATTAAATCACCTGTTCTACAGTCAGACACTTGTGAGTCCTGATTGTTATGCGACTATTATTGGCATACGATCTGACAATTTTCTCGTTTATTACAATTTTCACTCATTTTTATTCTGAAAATCACTATTCGTTCGAATAATTAATCAGTGGTTATGTTATTCATAAACAAAAGAACAAATACTAAGAAAGCTTTGCTGCCATACATACATAAAAGCACTACATTTGTTAGTTAACTATTATTGTTTATTCTAAGGATGGGTCAAACTATAAATATATTAAATTATATGAAAAATATGATAAAACCATAACTGTGTAACTTCTCTTATTTTAACTTCATATAATTACCATGGTAGTCACTGGGTTTAAGAATAATATTCCACTTTTGAATTAAAAATCCAATATTGAGTCGAAACTATTTAATGTAATTAAATGATATCGAATATAACCAAAATGTGATTTAATTACAATTTTTCTACAAAAACCAATAATCAAATTAATTCAAGTCGTGAGTCAGTGATAAAATCAAGTTTAGTACATCCTTGCAAAAAAATGGTTATGGTCACTTTTTGAATTAGAATTTTAAGTGAACTTGTGCATTTCGTTTAAAATTGATTGATTCGTTGAGTTTTATTCAGGATTATAATTAAATGATAGAGTGATTCAATACTTATTGAGTGACACAAAATGACACAAAAAAATTGAAAACTTTTATTCAATGAATTGATTGCATTGAAAATATATTAGCGATAAAAGTTTCAAAGAGTAGAGGAGTTGAGTTCATCAGATTTTGTCTTTAAAAAAATTAATATAAACTTCGATATAAATCAAATATTTATTCGTTACTCTTATGGTTTAGTTTTTTTCTGAGTAAAAGATAGTTGAAAAAACCCTTAATGAGATTCAAATGCAATTTAAATCATTAATTTCCTTTACTGTATGGACTTGAGATCTGATTCGAATTTAATAAATAATTCAATTTTTTATGACTTTATTCACCTATAAATACTTATATAATATATATAAATACTTATATATTATATATAAATACTTATATATTATATAAATACTTATAAATAGTTATTTCATAATATCTACGGGAAAATAAATTTTTCTAATCTATTTGTCTCTCTTTTTCTAAACTAAAAGAGAGTTTTTAAGTGTCGATAACTATTTCAAAGTCGAATAAGAGATCGACTTTTTTTCGATTCATAGATCTATTATAGAGATAAGACATTGAATTATTAAATAAGAAACGACTGTTTAATGGGAAAAATCTCATAAAAATTTATCTGTTATTTGAAATAACTTATTTGTCGTCCAATAAATGTTGGATCGATTCTATGAGTTCTTTATATTACTAATACTGGAATTAATTTCAAATGATATGAATTAGTTTTTTATTTATCCACTAATTTCTGGATTTCATATTTAATTAATGCAAATCTTTTAGAGTGCAATCACCCAATCATTTAATAATTGTTGAATCTATTATAACTCAGATCTATATTATAATTCTTTTTGTTGTTATTATTATTAAATATATTATCATTAAAGTAAACCAAAGTATATATTTTAGTCTTTACGTGAGAATGATTTTCAATTGAGTCTAATTGGCAGCAATTTTGTGTGTTTGCGATAAACTGACTTTCAGTCTATTTCGTAATTGACCTCTTCTATTGTCAACTATTCTTCCCATTTGTTCGGTTTAGATGTTTGGCCAATAGATTTGCGACACAACCAGTAGAGCCTTTTGGCAATCAAAAGAGCGTCCAATTGGGTCACTTTAAAGTTCAAAACTTTATTTTTTACTCATTATTATTAGATATTATTATTATTATTATTATTTCGTTGTCTTATGTGTCGGACTCTTATGTCAAAAGCAATGCCCGAATATATTAATTGTTTGGTTCTCATCGAAAGCCTAAAATAATTATCACGACTACCGATGCGTTCATTTGTCTTATGGTTTTACAGAATTGTTATTATGTATAAGAATTTGATAGCCTTTCAGACGAATTGTCTTCAATTGTCTTCATTTAATAGTTATCTGAAAATTTTCATTTATTTTATGATAAAATGCAACTTATTTTTAATGAGTCGTATATTATATAACTCGAAGTTTGAGACAAATTACAAATGAATGGAAATAATTGCTCGGTTTTGGTTGTCGTTTAACCATTAATAGCAAGGATAGTATGCATGAACACCTACATGTAGCCGATGGCCATTAGCCCGCAATCATTTTCAATAGCCGTTCGCAAAGATTATTGTTATTATTATAATATTCTGAAGAAAACCTGGTTTTTTTGATCGGTCAGGCGCTCATCAAAATGAATTTTCTCACACAAGCCTTTGCATTGCATTAGTTAGTAATGCCCTCAGTATTACGTATTGGGAATAATTCCCACTTTAATGGAGAAATAATTATCGCATATATTGCAGAGAAGTGCAGATATTGTCAAAACAAGATTTGTCTAATCGGTGCTCAAATATATTATATTTCTTATGGCTAATACTTAAAAGTGATTTCCGTTGTGCCTGAAGGGGCGTGTGAGTGACCTAACCCACAAAGGATAGCGAGTATCAAACTTTTAGAGACATTCACTTGCGTGAAAAGGATAGTCTATTATAATATATCGTAATATCTATGACCAGATTATCACCACTCGAGTCAAGTTCAATGAATTGTCTCAATCATTGTCTACAACTCTAGTGCCTGTCCTCTCTGTTGATTGCCCAGAACAAAAGAGCATAAAAGAATAGCCCCGAGCTCTTTGTCATCGGCACTCATTATATGGCAATCATCGCTATTCTCGGCGCTACTTCTCTTTACTTCTCTTTACTGAATACATATTTAATATTATTTTCTTATTTCTCTAATATTCAAACTATCATTTCATAACTTTAGACTTATTCACAACTAATAATTTCGATGCAAAACAGTTTTCGATGCATCTGTTGCTGCACTGCTTTTACTTAAAGTTTAATCTAAAGAACTCACTTATATCTGATTCAGTTATTCTTTGCGCTTATATTCTGATCGCTATTTGCATATTAAGTACGAGAATAAAGTATTTTTCGAAACCATTTGTAGATTTTTTTAGCCAAAACTATATATCATTTAAGAATTTGACAATTAAACCGATTAAGAGCATAACTAGTGAGTTGTCACCCCTTTTCCTTAACTCTAAGAGCAATGAAAGAGAGAACCCCATCAGTCTTTTGATTTGTTTGCAATTCGTTTGATTTCTGGTTCTTTTAAATTCTTCTGAAGTTCTTAAATATGAACTTTGAAACGATGTGTTAACTGTTTTGGTCCATATGGTAGCCATAAGTGGCGAAGAGCATAGCTATTATCGAGCAAAATGCGCAATAATGACTACCTGACTGTAGGACTGGTAGGTGTCATAAATTTTTTTAATGCCTTTCTATTGAAATTGGATTTGTTGTTGACTTTTATTAAAGGAATAGACAACTGAAAGGCAGAAAAAAGTGATGATTCATAAAACTTAATATTTTTTTTATTAATATTTATTTTTCCTCTTCTATTGTGAACTCATTCTTCGAGAAAGTGAGCCCTGGTTTTAGTTTTGAGGTGTGCCTAATAGTGTTTGATCTAAACATACATTCTATCATTTTTTTGCTTATTTCCTATCCATACGCGTCCCTTCAGTTGCATCAATATTAAGCCAACCCTACCTCTGCCCCCATTATCATCCACTCAATCGTCTTTGTTATGATAGTTATGATATCGGCGTCTCATTAAATGCTAAGCGAAGCGATTGTCTGTTCATTTCGTGTATTTTTATTTTGAAGCGCTTTATTTGGCACTTATATTATGGCATTAGTCGAACGGCAATCAACTCTTCAATACGTTTCCTTTCACCGGAATATCAGGAAATCACTGCTATATTCCTTTTTGTCTATAAATATCTGCAAACTTTCTTCTAGTCTACCATTTCTTTGGAAGCAATTAAATAGAATCGAGGATTAGAACAATATCTTTCTCTTTATTACATCTTTAAAGAGTATTATTAGTCTTCGGTTATCGTTTGTAAAAACCGATACTTTAATCGTTATATATATTCAATAATATTAGGCATTCATTTAGTTTTGCACTTTTCTCAATGCATTAACTTATGAAGAGTGAAGAGCTTGTGGTCTAAGTGGGAGGTCGTGCCACCGCTATTCCTTATTCATAAGAACTCGTTCCTATTTTTCTCTCGTGTTTTTTCAAATCTCTTTCAAAATTCATTTCATATTATTTTCAATTCATTTGGATTTTACACATTTTATGGATTCCATCAGAAAAAATATATTAGAAATACGACAGAAAACAAAAACTATTTTCACTGATTATTATATTTTCGTTTCAAATATTGCTTTTTTATTTCCATGAATTTATCATTATTTTCAATCCACACTTTATTCTATGTTTTCCTACTCTTCTCTCTGACTCACTCTCTCTCATCATTTTCTTTTGTTGATTCCATACCTAAATATTAAAATTTTGCATCGAATGAGCTGATCGTCATTTCTTATACTCTCTGACAATATATGCAATATTGGATCCAAAATTCTAAAGATTTAGATTTTTTTATGACTGCTTTCTCTCCATTTGTCGACTAATAAAAAGTCATTTCGTTTGTGGGTTTGCATCGAATTAGAGTAAAAATTTTCTATTTCTCTGTTCGTTCTCTTAGTATTAGTGGTATTAGTGGTGGGAAAATGTTTTTCAAAAATCAATTTGTAGTCATTGTATTGTTATATACTGTTTGTCATAACTCTACCATAATATGCGTTGATGGAGGTCTCTCTCTTTCTCTCCCTCTCCTCTCCTCTCGTCTCTCAGCAAATCTCTGTTTTCTCACTTCTTATGAGAAAATATTTTTCTCCAATTTTTCAAATAAAAGTTTTAATAGAAAATTGGAGGCATTGAAGACATTGATCTTCAAAAACATAAATTTTTTATTCATTCATACATTTTGTATAATCAGTGATAGGGATCCGATTTAATTAAATTTATTGGCCATAAAGTTATTGCCAAAAAGGAATAATTGAAAGAAAAGAGGGACTCATGAAGTCATTGAAGTCATTTTTATGTATTGAACTAAAATGAAAACTTGATTCCTAAGAGTTGAGTAAAATTAGTTGCGTGGGTCCCACTCCAGTCCTATTTACAAATTCCTAGTATTAATCAATTGTATAGAAATTGATATCATATAAAAAATTAAAATTTAAAATGAAATAAAATAACCGCACATTTGGTTATTATAATAACAAATAATTTTCTGCGAGATATTGATATGACTCCCAAACACATTCACCGCTACGACTAACTCAATGAATGGATAAATGAATGAAACAATTTTTTTATTTCATTATCTGATTACTTGCCCTAAAGGTCTTCATGACTTTAAATGGATGGAAAAGACTAGATTCACACATTCACTCACTCGCACTGAACTGAATGTTATTTAATGTATTGGATGTGACCATAAGTTGGTATTTGAAATCACTTAACTTAAATGGGGCATTGATCTCATCCCAGACTTCAAATTGATATTTACTGGTATTTACAGTTTTGCCTTTGAAAAAGTTGTATTAGTTTTGAGGCTATCGTTCAGAATTAAAGAAGAGGCCAATACCTGTGCAAATCATATGACAATTTTTTATATTTCTTTGAAAATCTGTCTTAAGTTTTATGTCATTAAAATGTATCGAATATTAAGAATATTAAGCACTAAATATCTTAAATACTTATCCCGAGTCATATATATTTACTTTTTAGTGAACTATTATTTTATTTGAAAATATAATAAATGATAGTCACTATCGAAAAGATGAGATGTGCTATCAGTCAATACCGATACTACAAATAAATGATGGGTGAGATACGTGCTTACAGGCAAACAACTAGATAGAACTGAGATCTGCTCCGAGCACATATACCTAAGTTATGCGGTTATGTGTGGGGTCACACATATTATTATTTGCATTAATCTCCATACAAAGCATACAAAGCATATAAAGCATACAAAAGCACACAAAACAATATTTAGTGATTGATTTTCATTGCTTTAAATTGTGTTCGAAATTAAAGGCGACTCACCTTAAAAGCAGAGAAAGAAGGAAAGGGAGGGAGAGAGAGAGGGAGAGAGAGAGAGAGAGAGAGAGAGAGAGAGAGAGAGAGAGATTAAATGAAATAGTTAATATATTGGTGGCACAGCTATTCTTTCCTAAAGAGGCAATCAATGATTCACAACATGTTTTCTTTAAAACATTTTCCAAAACTTATTGTTTTATTCTTCGATTTCTCTTTTTCTTAAGTTATGCATAAATAAAACATTTAAAACATTTAAAACATTTTAAATATTTTGAAGTGACTCTTCTTATTATGTAAAATGTTATCAAGCAGGTATCAATCCGGTTCGCCTTTTTATCGGTTTTCCGATGTTTTCTCACTTTTAATCTTTTTTCGGTGATTTCCATAAAAACCTCTAAAATCAATAGTGAAGTGAAGTGTGGGTCCAATGATTGGCATTGTTTTTAACATTAGATGTCATTTAAACTCATAAACGATTTATTCCTTCAAATTCTTTCCCTTCAAATAATCGGCAAAAAAACAAAGATTACAGTACTTTGTGCTCACATGAGATCATATAATAAAGTAATCGGAAAATCGGGAAAATATGGCTAATAATCGTTAATATTGTTGTCTTCAATAAAAGACATTTTCAATAAAAAACAATTTAAAAGTCAATCTCTCAGATAATTGTGTTTACATTCGATGACTCCTAGTTTGAGGTCGTTATCAATTGTATTCACATCCTGTCAAATGTCAACTTTGTTTTGTTCTTTAATTATTCAAAATTGAAAGATGAGTTTTTCGATATTTTCACCAATTTTTCAAACATTTTCATACGCCTCACAAATAATTGGTTCGAGTAAACAATAAACTTGTCATCGATTTTGAAGGCAAGATAACAAAAATTAAAGTCAATAAATGCAACTATTTTTGCGGTAATTTAATTTGTGGCTCAGGTTTGGGTTGTTTTATGAATTCTGTAAAAAATTGTCGCTCTATAATGAATATCAATAAATTGTTTTGAGGCATGTCTTGACTGTGTCTTCACTGTGTCTTAACTACATTATCGACAAACAGTGCGTAAAACAACAAAACAATTAAAGAAATGTTTTTAAAGATTAGAGACGAGTCGTAAATGTATAAGAAATTTGAAAATTAGATTTAACTGACATTTAATTTGCGTTTCGTTTGTCAATTGAATTCAGTTTTAAACTTATTATGAGTGCAATGTATAGGTATTACTCATATAATTACTATACAATACTTTTATGAATCAAAACGAGTACCTGTTCTCAAAAATCAAGTCTTTCATAATATCGGCTGTGAGTCAGAATTGAGGCAAAACTATCGGAGTTATAGCCAGTAGTTAACTATCCCTGTGACCACCTTTAGGCTATTATGTCGAGTATAGCCAATGTTAGCAATGATTGTATTCCCAGCAAATCATTAATATTCGCTGAATGTTTGTTGGCATTAAGTGGTGGCACCGGAAGGACTCTACTATTGCACAATAATTCTTATATTTTTCTTTCTACAGATAACCCAAGAAATCATTCTTTTTAGTAGTCTTTCACCATTTAATGTCCTTTCGATGTGTAAGCCCTTTGAGGTACAGCCAATGAACGAAAGCCATTACCTGATGACTGGCTCTGGGAATGAATTTAATTTTTTTTCAGAAAGAAATTGACAGAAATTAAGGTCGTTTTGGCTAAGAATTAATTTTTTTTGAAGAAGTCTTATTTAGTCGAGTGCTCGCATGCACTCCACTCGAGACTGACTGTCAGACTGCAAATAATTGTTTAGTTGTCAGTAAACGAACCATTTTTATCTTCAAATATATTTTTTTCTTTTTCCATTTACCTCTACCTCTACTATACCTCTACTATTAATTTATATGTGGAGTTCCCTTCATTTGGGACATATTATAGTTTGTAGAGAACAATACAAATGGCAATCATTGGTGAAGCGGTCAAACACTCCAATCTTAAAGCCAATGACCTGATTATCACAAATTATTGCTATCATATAATACACATGAGTTCACTCACAATTTAAATGGACAGTCCTTCCAATTGGTTGTCCCGTCAACGATGAATATCATTACCCAACTATCAATCCTTACCTTAAATACTATTCATTTCATGTTGAGAACGATTTTTTAAAAAAATACTTAACGACGATTCGTATAATTAAATAGTTATTCATTGCATAATAATTTAAAGTTTCAAGATCATTTTCCGTATGGTTGAACACTATCTGATTATTACTTAATTTGAATCCTTATTTATTGATTTTAAAATTTTTTATGACTTTTATTTAAAATTTTGAAATGAAATGAAAATATTGTGTCGAATAAAATCAGTTAAAAGCGATTATCAATTCTTTATACAAACGCCGACTCTTTAAAAGCAGTGTCGGAGGGCTTAGATTCTGATATCAGTACTTATATGTGTTAATACATTTTACACTAAAATTATTTGAATGAGAAACAAAACTGAGTGATACATGACTTTTGATAACTAATAAGTTTTTGTTTTTTGCCGATCTCATCAAATGTTCTAGTACATTCTAGTACATTCTAGTACATTTTTGTTTTTCATTTGATTGGAGAAAATCGTGTGAAAACTGGATCTCTAGTAAAACTAATTTATGTATAATTAATTGAGTGTCAAAAATCAATTAATTTCTTTATTGGAGTTTTTATTAATAAACGAATTCATGAATTGAGTTCTAATAAATATTTCGATGAAAACCAGTATTACTTTTATTGATTTATTCCTCAGATTTCACGTCTGATCAGTTGTTGAAAGAAATTTTTGCCTCAAAAATCAAACTTCAAATATATTATGATTTGAAGATTTCGATTATGAATAAAAAATTTGTTTGGGAACTGTTTGAGGGCTGTTTGAGGCGTCAAATATAGCTTTCATATATGGTTTGAGATTTTGTCAATCATTTACTTTGAAAAGATGTTTTTAAATAGTTATCGGAACAGTAATTATTTATTGACTCAGATATGATTGAAAGTGATCTTTGATTTATAAAAACATTGATTTGTTATAATAACGAAATAATCAAATTATGTTTGAATCAAATACTCATAAAATTATATTAAAATCTTTTTTATAACAAACAGAACTTAAGAACTTATGTGAAAACATGTGTCAAAACTAATGTATTAACGATATTCTGGTGTCTGAACCCTTGTTTTTGGCCAAAAATCAATTCTTCATTTAATCGAATCGATGATAGTTTGAAGAAATCATATAAACATTGAGATTATAATTGAGACCAAATATCAATTTCCCACTTATAATGAAATAAATCTTATGAGAACTTCAATTATATATCGATTTATCGCATCATAAAAATATTTATATCAATAAATGTCTGATTTTTTCAGACCAAATAAATGAATTATTTGATTCACTTTTCCTTATATTCGATCAAATATTCTCTTAATAATCAAAATTTGAAAATAAAATTTTTAATTATAACAAAATTCAAAGTATTTTTTGTTTGAAATCTTATTTTATTGTTAATTATTTGCTATAATTTTTAGTATAAGTAAATATCAAAGAAGTCAGTAATAAATAAACCTCTCGTTAATTCCTAAATCAAGTTTTTTGGGATCAAATGAAGAAAAGGTTAAATTAAATTGACATAACACTTGATATAAACCAGGAGATAAAACTTTGAAATAACATCAAATAGAAATAAAATCGAAGCAAAAAGTTTTTAAAAAATTCGTGACATTTGTATCATAAATATTTGCGGACACTTTGAGTGATAACTTATGAAAATTATATTAAAATCATAGAAAATAAAAACGTAAATAAAATTAATTAATATTTCGTTTTTATTTATATAAATTTCAGGATTAAAAAAATATGTAATAAAATATTGAAAATTAAATGTTTTCCACAAATATATATGAATCCCACTAATAACTAATTATTTGACAATGAAAAAAATGTTTAATGAGCAAGCTTAAAATAATTTTAAATAAAAAAATTTGATAATATGATGATCTAAGAGATTTTTAATTTATTATGCTAGCTCAAAAGTTATATTTAGTAAATACTCTTGATTTGCAATATTTTAACATTTAATACTACAAAACATTTTATGAGTCGAACCCAATCCCATAGAAACCAATCGTTGAATGCTTTGGAAAAATGAAATTCCTTTAAATAGAAAAATTCACAAAATAAACAAAATTTCATTTCTAAACACTCGTAAAAAGTGAAACTCTAATCAATAAATATGTTATTCTATTGAATTAATCTCTAATTTTACTAAAACCAACTCTTAATTAATTTAATAAAATTTAATCAAAATGCAAACTTAACCAATAATTTAATCGATAAACAATATAGTGATACACATAAAAATATTTATAAGTTAAAAAAATATTCAAGCAAACATTTAATTTCTATTTCGAAAAAATGTATTTTTAAATCATTATTTTTCTTAAAGATATGAACAAAATCTATAATTGAATGACTCTAAAGATAATATTTTATTAATAATATTTCGGGGGATCTCTCTCTCTCTCTCTCTCTCTCTCTCTCTCTCTCCCTCTCTGGACTTCACTGTTTAACTCAGAATCAACTAAAATATTATTTCTTTTGTAATTCAAAGTTATCAAACGAGTGGAAACTTTTGCCCTTTTGTTAAAATAAGTTTATATCACTTCGAATGTGAAGTCAAAAGACTTGAAAAATATCTTTCATTCAATCGGAATCTATTATCAAACAGTTGTGACGAAAAGCCAACGCCTTATCCCTTCCTCACAACTTTAACTTCGATTCAATGAGAATACAATACAAGAAAAATATTTCATTTAAGTTTGACTATTGAATGGAAAACTTAAACTAAAATCATTCGTAATGTCTGTTAAATTCAAAAAAATATTTATAACAATTGGAGGAGAGGTCTACGAATTGGGAGATTATCACTCAAAATGATGACCAGAGTTCGGGTGTATTTCAAATTCAACAAAACTTTTTTTTTAAATTATTTCATTTTTGAATTATTCGGACAAAAATCCAGAAATGGTTTCCTTAATGTTAACGTTAATGAGTCACTACGGATGGCCTAATGGCCAGGTGTAAGACGAATGAGCACATAAACAGACAGAGAGTCAGACAATTCACTAAAAGGGGCTCTATTTGTGTTAATCACCCAAAAAATTGAAAAATGAATAGTTTGTTATCTAAAAGCAATGTTTGAGTGTTTTAAATGAGTTACTTATATAACATTTTAAGGAAAACTAGTCGTAAACTTTTGGTCTTCGATATCGTTAAGAGTAGCGCATGACTTGTCTTCTCATCAAAATATATCAATTGAGAGCCACTGTTGTCGATGACGGCATTGACCACCTGTTGCGCCCAAATCCAGACAAAGATTTCGTTTCAGATATTATGAACTTAACTTCAATTTATTGAATTTCATAGCAAACCATTTAATATGCATTCGAGTGATTCGTTATTTTCAGTCTTCAATTGACATTAAAATTAATATTTAAATCAATTAAATCTTAATTTGAATAAACATTTTGGCGTTCATTAAATTTATTTTTTGTTTTTCTCAAAGCAATTGTTTTTTCTCTGATTTCGTATCATTTTATTTATTTATTGCTATTTTGAATATAAGATAAAAATCTAATTTTTGGAAAATCGTTTTACACAAAAGATTTTACTAAAAAAATGTTGTTTTGTTAGACTTAGAGATAGAGATGAAGCGAATCATTAATAGTTTTACGTGAAAATCATTTATCAAATCAAATTCACAAATAATTATTAACTTAAGCTATGAATCAAATGAAAGCTCAGTTTAATCGTTATTCTCATTTGATTTTATCGCAAATTTTATAATTTATTTCATCGCTGAAACTTAAGGGACCAAATGATGAGACGAGTATTTACTTGAAATTGCCATCAAATGATCGAATAAATTGTATTCATTTGAAAATTATTTAAAGGTTTGTGTTTTGTTTGAAACAAACGACAAAAAAATCAGAGGAACTCAGAATAGAAATGATTATATGAATAATAATAGATATTCTCATTAATAATAGTGAGAATCAGTGAACGAGCAGTCGGTGCAGTCGAGGATATATTTCAGTGTTCAGTATTGACTGTGTATTGGGTGCGGATGTTCTCCACTTCAATAACGGAAGTCTCCATTCATTCACTGTTTGATTGCATTTTGCTATTGAAAAATATAAGGCAATAGAGATTCGCACCAATGATTTCAATGAATATATTTGTGAATAAAATAAAATTGTTTTTTATTTTGCTCTGCGTTTTGCACATAACCACTGAAAGTGAAGAGTGTTTTGGGTGTTTCACTTGACTTAACAATTATTGTCACTCTTTTTAGTATAAGAGTATTCCTCTTTTTCTCTCCAATGATTGCCATACCTATGATATTGGTTAAGGGATGGGTTGGGCCGTGATTTGCCTTTTCGATGATTATTGCATTTAATTCGAGAACCGATTCAATTGCATTGAAGTGTGAGCCGACATAGAAATAGTAGAAATGGTCGACCATCTCTTTCAATAGAGTTTGACTTTACTATTAAGTCATTGCATCGAAACGGGAGGAGTCGCTAATCAAACGCATTACTGCGTAAAGACTGTCTCGAAATGCCCGACATCTCAACCACAATAAGCCTTCAAAGGCTCAATAATTATTCAATGGTTTAGCCGTTCACTGCTTTACCCAAATTTTTTACAATTCAATTGAACTCTTGCATCCGTGCGATACGCACTTTTGCCACTCTCTCTCTCTCTCTCTCTCTCTCTCTCTCTCTCTCTCTCTCTCCCCACTCCTGTGCCATCACATTGTTTTGGTTGAATGTTTGGTTAAAAGAAGACTTGACTAGTTGTGATCATTCAACTTATGGCTGTGCCCTGAGTGACAGTGTATTGATAAATATAATGAGTGAAAAATCGTTTCACTCCAACGTTTCTTTTGATTTGAATTATGATATAAACCGAATGCCAATTAGTTTATAATAAATAAATCTCTTTTTATCGCTAAACTATAAACACAATAGACATCCATTGAAAAGCAGTACTTGGAAGCAACGACTCTATCTGTACCCCTCCTATTGCTAGAATAGATTCTGATAGTTTTCTGAGAATCACTCGATGAATACTAAATTAATGATACAGTGATGCACATCGATTAGGGACAACACTCACTCATAGAATACTGGGTTAGAATCAAAGCAATTATTATAGTCATTATTCCTTCTTTTATTATTTCTATCACTGATATTCACATCAAAACCTGTGCCATAAGAATGGAATTAAAGCGAATTCAGTTCATCATTAAAACACATACAATGTTTGCATTTATAAATCAAATCCAGTTTTCATTCAATTGTATGCTTAGTATAGCGACAGACAAACAAATAAGTGATGTATTATTGATCCAATTTTTCTCATCGCACGGATTCGATCTTTTAATACACAATATATTCTTTTATATTCTTAACCAACAGGTTGTCAGACAAATGAATAATGATTTCGAGAAATATGATGAATAAGACTGCGGTTTGTATGCAAAATGCACTTCTCTTTCACTATTGCTTTTTTTCATAATATTTGTGTTCAATCCATAGAAACTCAATCGTATTATACATCTCTTGAGTCAAATGTATTGACAGTTGAGTCATGAATACATCTCAAAAGCATTATATAATATATTTGAGACCAAACATTGCTTTACAATTGAACCTTCAATATAACTACAATATAACTACAATTTGTACTCTAATGTAGTCAAACATTTCTTCTTTTTTTAAGTATAATAATTTTTGATCCACAGTTTGTGTTCAACAAAAATAACTATTCTTTGACGTCAAATACAATATTATTTATTTTATGTATAACTCTAGTCATAAAAATTAGATGATTTAAAGGTAAACAATTTACCTTTCTTAATTTTTCACTTATTAAATGAGGGACTGTTTTATATTTTTATTTTCTTTTTCTCTTTCTTTCTCTTTCTGTTTTACTCTCCCTTTCACTCACTTTCTCTCTCATTTGAGATATCAATCACTTATAAGATTTGATTTAATTTTATTTGAGTTTTCAATTTTCCTTAAAATTTAATAACTTATTTGATAGGAAAAATTAGTTATTATTTTTGGGATTTCCCTTTTATTCTGAGTTCTATTCAATTGTGATGTGATTTTGACACATATCGGTCTCATAGCAAATACTTGATATCATATATTCTTTTGATTTTTAACTTTTTTTTCATTTTATTTGTTTTATTTAATTATAATTCAATTTTATATTTTCTTCTGATTTTTGTGATTATCAGTACCTCTCTCTTCAACTTATGAAAGGCAGACATAATTTCTTATTCTGGCCTCTGATTTATGTCACAACTGATGACAAAATTTGAATTTTCTTATTCTATCTTCTCTTTTGATCTTTTGATAGTTTAAGTCGATTACACTTTCAATTAAATTCCTTTTTTCTATTATTTGGATATTTTTGAAAAAAAATATTTCATTAGAAACGACAAATCAATTGAAATCCTTGAAAATGTTTAATTCAATTTTCATTATCAATACTCTCGAAAAACGACTTTTATTTTCCAACGATTTTTTGGCTAATGTTTTGAGTCATTAAGCATTCAAATAATCGAATCAATTCATACGTTTGAAGGCTTGAGAGAAAAACTGATATTAAATTCATTTCTCGTGAATCACTTAATCATTTTCTATCAATCGTTGAGAGTATTTGATTAGAATTTCAATTTAAAGGAAAAATAAGAGACGAAAAAACTAATGGAAATAATAATAAATAATTTGGTCGGAAAAATATTTAATGCAATTATAAGAAATGGTTAATAAATTATTTTATATATTTCTTTTAAAAAAATTGATTGCGTTTAGAAAAACTATTTTTATTCGGTTTTATATTTAGTTCGAATGTGTAATAAAAGATGAGTTTTGTGTCTGAAATGATAGGACTTTTCCATAGAATAAAACTCATCTTTAGTTTATTATTGCTGTGATTGTGATATAATAGTACTGAAGACGCGCTTCAGTGACTGTTGAGTCCGTGAAAACCAGTGAAAAGTTTACAGATTTGGGAGAAGACTCAGCATATGTTAGACACTGGTCTGAGTGATGTTATAGCGAGTGGCGACTCTTCAATTGCATGATATCTTTTGCTCTTTAATATACTGACGATTCATTCGAGTGAAACATTGAGAAAATTATGTACTGATTAGCGACAATACTTTTGTGGGAACCACTCCGTGAATGTCTGCTGAGAATCACTGAAAATTTTAACCAAATTACTATTGGCTATCATCAAAAACAAGGAACAATTCGCTCATTTAATAAATAAAAAAAAGTTATGATAATCTTTCAGTTTTTATGTAATGTAATGTAATGTAATGTAGATCTAGTTTTTAAAACTCGTTTTCTTCAAAATTTTTTCAATGCTATCAACCAGTGCTCTATCGGTGAACTCATTGTATATATGATTGCAATATTTAGCGCTTTTAATGAGTTTTTTGAATTAAATCTAACCTTTCATTTGTTGTTAAAAAATTATATTTTTCGCAAAATAATCAAAAAAAGGTCTAATTATCTGATATTTATTTATTTGAAATTTTCTCATTGATATCACTCATTGGTTATGAAAAGAGAGAAGAATTGATAATTTCTTTGCTGATGATTTCCAGGGCTATAATTGTCACGAATAAAGAGTCAAATTTTCATTCATTTTTCAATTTTATTGTCAATTGTATTGAATTAAAATCCAGAGTTAGTTTGGGATCACTCTTTTGAAGCGGTCATTCATTTATTGCCTATTGTTTTGTTTTATTCAAAATTTTAGAATCAAAAGCCTATTAATGTCGACAAACAAAGTTTTCATCACTTTTTGAAAACCGGACAGTCATTGATTTTATCAAACCTCGAATGAACTCATTTTGAATTAGAAATCATTAGTTTTTCCACAAAAAAGTCTGTATATAAGACATGAGTCAATAATTTAACTTAAATTTATGTAATTAATTCGTATTCTTAAAGAAAAAGAGTCATCAAATCATAAGATAATTCTTGAGCTTAAAATCTTGAGTTTTGGTATCTTTCAGTGTTTAGAGTATTGTGTTTTCAGTGAAGTAACGACTCATAAGTAATGTGAGCCCTCTTTCTGGAGGAGACATCAAATGTATGAATGGAGCGAAAACGACGGCCTAATTCGCGGTTTAGATGCGAATCACTTATGAAAATAGAGATCACTGTTTACTTCAAACTGGGATTTCAATGAACACATTTGCGGCAATTGTTAGCTGTTATTAACTATGAAAATACCACTAATTTTTGTTAATATTTTTAACAAACTATCCTTGAATTGAATATTTGGCGTTCGAAATGTGATATACCAGTTGGTGGACCTTCGCTTATAATAATTTTTTCAATAAAAACATTATTAAAATAATTTTTATGAACAAAAAAAAGTAATGCAATAAAATAATTTACTGACTAATAATGTGATCTTGGATTCAATACAAGCGATAATGTAATTAAAATCAAAATAATCTGTTTTTGAATTTTATTTTGATTTAATGTTTAGTTTTATTTTTGTGTTCATTTGATTTCAATTTGAATTTTCATGTAATATTAGTAAAGTGAGTAATGTATGCAATGTTTGAAATTTATGCGGGTGAAAAATTAATTGTCGCCTATTTAGTTTTGATACGACCGTAAGGCTGTGCAAAACGTTTAGAGCCCTATTGACCCAAATTCTATGCATCGAATTGAATGAGTAGTGAAATATTATTACACAAACGAAATCTCATCTCTCAAATATGAGTGCCATATGAGTAGGAGTGCAACCAATTCAGTACTTATACATCCACTCTTCAACCACCGATAGATAGATTGCTCACTCATTTCAATCAATGATTTACTTTAATAAAGGCAAATGTGTTACACTTTTTTCTGTGAATTCTGTCTTTTCTCATACATTTGTTTCCAATCAATTTAAATATCTTATGATTCTTAAGGAAAAGATTAAAGACTTAAAGATTTGGAGAAATTATAAATATTATGAGAAAATAAATCGAAGAGAAATAAATATATATATGTATTCAGCAAAAGATATTCACTTCTGAATAGTTTATAAAATGAGAGTTATATTAGAATTATTTAGAGCTCATTTAGCATTAGTTGCTTTGTTTAGATCTGTGCTGTGCTGTAGTGCTCATCCTCCTCATCACGTAGTTCCCTATGGAGGGGAGACACTACATATCATTCGCCCATAACATAACATTACCGAAGTTAACGGCCCACAATGCGACGTAACAGAGAGTGTGGCGCAGCACAGGCACAACTCACTTCTTTTCAAGTTAGACCAGTGTGCAAAGTGCTGTCGATCCGATCGGTTCCCATACAGTACTGCATTGAAACTGAATTGCAAACATTAAAGTTATATACATTAAAATACAATACCGCTCAGAGTTGAGAGCACTCCTACGAAAGCCCTACGAGTGCTATACAACTGTTAAACTATTTCTAAATATTCCGCTGTTTTAACAATCAGTGTATTGATGCGACTCTCTTTCAATAGCACTCTCTAAGAGAGGTTGTGCTCATATAGTGGTGATATTAGTGTCATCACTAAAAGAGAATCAAATTTTATTTATAAGCTCTTGAGTTGTGATCACCGACTGGTCAATAAACAGCATATCTTTGTAATATCAAGTAAGCACTTCTTTTAGTTGATTGCCTTTAATAAGAGAAGGAGAGACAATTGACTCAGACTTTAGTAGTGCTGTCCATCGCAACACTAGTAAAACATTTATTCTGTGAGTGTATTTGTGCGACGACTTGTGTCCACACATCTCTTAATCGATGGATTGTATAGAAGGAAAAGTATTGCTTTTGTGCGGATGTTAGCAACGCTTTTGCACAGCACTTATTTAATGTTATCCCAACGATATGTAAGTTTGACTTAACATTTAATAGGTTTTGGGTTTAGACTCTCTGAAGAGTATATGATTCCGATTATTCTTATTTCTGATGGGAGAGACATACAGTTCTAACTCCGAAGAGTAGAGTTGTATGGCTTCTAATAGCAGACAATTATTATATTTTGTATGTTTTATATGTTTATACAGATATTGAATATATTGTGTATAAGTAATGCTGAAAAGAATTTCATAATTTTCGCATCACTTCTCTCTTTTATTATCAAACTTATTGTCGGAACGTTAATACTATTAATACCTTTTGTTAGATCTGTTGAAAAGTGATATTCTGTTCTCTTTTTTCATGCTTTCACTTCTCTTCTGTATAATTGAATCAAAAGACAAAAGACTTGAAGACTGAGACAAATATAAAAAATTTATAGAAAAATTTTAACCGATTTGGTTGACTGGAAGTACATTTAATATTAAATTATTTTTATTGTAGACTACAATAACTACAATAGTTATTGAGTCTTAGTTTCGATTATTTTCGGTGAAATTCTTGTGAGAAATTCAAACTTTTATATAATAGAAAAGTTGTATTAGTTTTTATGCGATCGTCGATCGCTTTGATTGCTATTATGGTAACATTTTTTTCACTCGAGATTATCCGTTGCCTTTGAAATGCCATCATTGGCTCATCATAAGCGAAAGCACAGAATAAGTTTGATAGCCATCATCATCATCACAATAGTCATCATAATCGACAACAACACTATAGACATAGCAATTGATAGTCAATCGCGCGATTGCCAACAAAAACACTATTTATGATGAAAGACAGTCCTCTAATACTATATGTGCTGAGTGGTGAGCACCACATTCTTGGCCTTGAGTCACTCAATAATGTATTTCGAGTCAATCGACAGCTTTGAAGGCGAGCCATATTCCGAACGCTATAAGAAATAATATAAAAAATGTTTTTCGTCCAAATCGTGCGCCACTGAGCGATACATTAACTTTTTGTGTCGATAAGAAACAATTGATAGTAATGATGATGGCTTTGATGGTCCAAAACGATGATCATCATTGAGATGATGGCCTCTGTACTGTCTAGTGCTGCTCCGGTCAGACGTGCACCACATTCATGCCATCATAACATTTTCCAGTTCCTCAATCAGTATTCGCCCCTCTTTTGCAGTTTTTTTGTTCGATAGGTTTCGTCTGTTTTGGTCTCTAATATAATGTATTGAAATCCATTGTATTTTTCACTTCTGAAACTTATATTCTTTTTTATTCTTAATATATATTAAATATTTTGCTTCAAAAGAAAAGAAATATTGAGTTTGAAGTTTTTGATGGGTGTATTAATTTCGTTATCAGGTCGTGGGTGCGTCCAGCAATGCCTGTGCCATAACCTGTTATGCAGATGCATATTGTTCTTGAGTGTGTGTGTGTGTGTATGTATGTGTGTGTGTTTGCCTGTGTTAGGGTTCGCTCTCGTCCATAAAATTCCTTTTGTAATAGATTATAGATGGATCGGCAAAACTAATATAATTCAATATTATTCGTTTAATATTAGCTCGAGCATAACTGAACATAACCGCCACCAATCAGCTCAAATGGGAATATATTACATGAGAAGTGCGATGCACTTTACCTAATTTCAAACTTAATTTTTAGTTTTGATTCCTCTTTCAATTGCGGATCACTTACGGCACTTACAGCCAATCTATGTTTGGTACAACTCATATATTCTGTGCTAATCGTTCTCTGATTTCTATTAGATTAGGAAAAATACTATTATCTATAGATGTTTAACGATAGACACAAAACAAAACATTGATTTTCATAAACTTATGGTAAATAAACGATTAAACAAAGTTTTGCAATAAAATCAATATTTGATTCATTTGGAGAGAGAGAGAGAGAGAGAGAGAGAGAGAGAGAGAGAGAGAGAGAGAGATTCGGAAAATATATTACATTGAATTAGAATTTCAATTTATATCCAAGTTTATTATGTCGAACATGTTTTTAGTTTTTGAGAGATCCCACATAATGTCGATTAAGCCAACCTTCGCATACAGAAAAAGGAATCGGTGTTAAACACCACAAAGACTGCATTTATTCTACTGCTGTCAGCAATAGTCTGACACTGGCTTTGGTATAATACATACTCAGAATTGAAGTCTTGAAAAAAAATTGTTGTCATTTGTCGAGTGTTTTAGTTTAAAGTGTTGTAATTGTGGCGTAAAACAGTCGGATGAGCACTCAAAACATACAACTGTTTTCTTTTTTTTTGTCCGAACCCATACTTCACTCCAAACTCCGGGCTTTGGATGACTTCTATTTTGAAGTTCTTTCATCTTTTATTCAGTAGTATTTTCATTATTAGTTTCGCATTTCATTAGATATGACTTAATTTCAAATTTGAAAGCATTATCTCAAAAATAAATAATAATTGATTAATAAAAAAATTAATTAGAATTTACCTAGTTTATTGAAAGATGTGTAACACAAATTTTTAAGAACTTAAGAATTTTCATTGAAGTCTAATTGTGGCTTAAAGTCTCATTCCTTATACTTTTTATTATAAGCCGGCGGGCAGTGAGTGCTCACTATCTCCGCTTTTAATTTTAGTTATATATTTGGGTACATAACTGCACTTTTGTTGTATTCCAAACATTCATAAATTGAGAGCAAATAAGTTCTCTTTTTGTGTTGACTCTGCCTTTGGAAACAAGTATTGGAAGTAATTTGAATACTCTTTTGATTTCTATAAAATATATAACAATTTCATTATATTCGACATAAATCTCAAATTGTAATGCCTTTGATTTGGGCCATCGATTAGTCACGATATGATAATAAAAGGCCAAAACCACAATCACTTTAATAGGAGATCCGAACAGATTTAGATCTAATTTCATAGAAACGCTTTCTTTCCTCTCATTCTTTGATTTTCAATCTTTAGTTATAAAAAGTTAAGTTTTACTAAAATTAAAGCCAAACCTCTGTTGCTGAGAGTCTATTGTATTTGTGCACGAATATAGCCTTAACCGACGGATATATACTCAGCTTCTAATCTTACACATCCTTAACCTTTAATTGTGTGTTTAAACATATTTGTGGTCAATAAACTAAATGTTAATAATTTTATTGATATTTTAAATAATAATATTTTTAAAAATAATTTTTGATTAAAACAAAATTCAAACTTTAATATCGATTTCAAACTAATTTTTTCTTTTTTTTTTTATGTTTAGATCCAATTCCAGTGTTAGAGCATTGGCTCAACAAAACAGCGAATAACAAAACAAATTTAAACTCAAATATTGACAATAGATTAGATGATTTGCTGGAATCTGATGCCAAAAGTGTACACCAAATAGATTCGAACGCCAATAATCATAAAAAAGGTAAAAATCAATCTAAAAATAACTCGAATATAATTTAAAATAAGGCAGAAAAAACTGAAGAAAAGATTATCTGAAGAAATATAATTGATTTGATAAAGTGAGGGCTCGACAGCGAAATCGGCAATTCTTTTCACGCTCTGCCAATATTTATATAATATTTTTGCCGTTTCTGTCCGCCTGTAAATTGTTTTTTATTATGCCTTCAACTCTGGCTTTCTGGTAGTGACCGCCTTCATAGGATCGGGTGGTTTATGATGTCTGCATATGGGTTGTTGGCCTTCACTTCTTTATTATTAGTCTTACATAACTTAAGCCAAGATTTGTATACATAGAGAGCACTACACTCACAATAAGCAGATTTTGGTGTTTCACTATTACTTCACTAATGTCTCGTTCATAACCTTTGCCACCTAAGCTTCCAATAACAGGTGCTGTTTAGTATTGTGCCGAAACCCAGTGCCGCCACAAAACAAGGATGAAAGTTCCCTTTGCACAGCACAACAGTTTCTTCCCATTTCACACCTCTTCACAATTGTACTGTTGATCATAAAATAGATACACATTTAAGTATACAAACTCTGCAAACATTATAACACAATACAAGACAACAACACATCATCTCTTGTTGTCTGTTATCACAAAAAGTTTTATATGAAAACCATATAATTCTTTGAACGGAAAAAATTTGCGTTAAGATTCAGTCCGACAAAAACACATTTTCTTTTTTCCTCGTTTGCCATCTTTTCATCAAATGTTTTCTTTAAATGCTTTTTTTAGGAGAGAGAGGGAGAGAGAGAGAGAGAGAGAGAGAGAGAGAGAGAGAGAGAGAATAAGTGTTGCCTTATCTGACCCAATGCTTAATATCAATAAAATATTTTAGAAAAGTTTTCATTTGGTATTAAAAGTCATTTTATATAATATATTTTTTAATATCAAATTTTCTTCATTTCTTACATCAATAAAACATTTTTATATTTAACGCTATTTTCTCGAGTGTTCGACAAAAGAATAAAATTTTAGAAAAAAAGTTGAAAAATCTTCTGTTAAGTTGTTTCTAATAAGTTATAAATTTTTTAAACTAAAATATTTTTACTTTTTTGTTATTTAAGTTAATTTCTGCCGAATATTTATTCAGTATTAGCACAAAGAGAGGAAAAATTTGTGAAATTGAAATAAATAAGTTTTTTCATTTTCAAGTTATCTTTCAAGTATTTTATTCGAGTATCGAATTTATCACTCGAAGAGATTAGATTTTTATTTAAGATTAAGTCGTCTGATAGCAAATGATTGGTTTAAATATTCTCTTTTTTGAAACGCATATAATATTAGCGGACATTATGTTATGATTTAAAGCAAAAAAATAAATCTAAATCTAATACCACTCTTAAAGATCTATAAATTATTGGCTTTATTTGAATTATTCAAAAATTCCTTCTCTTTTAAAAAATAGTATTAATGACTATATTCTGTAATCTGTTATTATTTCAAGAATTTTTTCTAAAATTAAATCATGGTGAAATTAATGGATACTAATTGATTCACCTTGACCACATAAGTCGTGTATAATTTTTCGAATGATCTTAAGTTAAGGCTATCGACTGATAGAAAGCAAAGGGGAAAACCACTGAATAGAAACAGACAAATATTATAGAAATGGATGCAATAAATGTAATTCTGATATCGAACTGTCCTTGAATTGGTAGTCGAGCCTAAATGAAAGCACAAATTCAAGCACTTTGTTTTTCATTACATACAAACATTCCTTTCGGTTCACAATTTATTGATGGTCTCCGCTCTTAAAAATGAGTTTCAAATTTAGTTTAGACTTAATAAATAACTAATTGATAAAAATCAGAAAAGCTTTCAATTCTTTCGGATATTATTTACAGAACTTTGATTTGTGACTAAAAGAAAAAAAAGAAATCGATTTTCAACAAAAAACTACTTTAATATTGAATTAAAAGTTGTTTTGTTTGAGTTAAAAACGGAATCCTAAAAGAATAAACAGATTAAAAATAGTTATTCTCTGGAAGTAAGTCAGTAATAGCACCTGGATGTCATGTAGCACGTGGTTGAGTCCTTGGCCCACTACGCAAATGCCTACAGTTTAGGAAAACAATCAGTTACGCAAAAAAAATCTGAGTAATGTATTCGAGCTCTTAGTCGAACAAAATTAAGTTGACATAACCAGTGATGTGAGACCGTCGCTATCTCTCCCTCCCTGTGTGTGAAGCGATCGCTTTTGGCTTTTATTATTATTATTAGTGAACTCTCAGTTTTACTGCTTTTCAATGATTTTCTGGAAATTCAGTGTTAAAACTAATATGCAATGAGTGCTATGTATTGCACCTGTTGTTTGACTCTTGTTTTGCTGGCAATTCCCTCGATATATGCCTATTGATTGCATGCATGGCCTAATCGAAGAATAGGCTATGGATTACACAAAAAGCCCAGACATGAAAAGCCATTTATTGCCAGAACTATGAGACCAGAATATTATTGTCTAAAATTTTTAGAAACGTTAGATAAAAGTGATTTCCTTAGAAATGATGTGATTCTATGAAGCGTTAAATGATTCCACTTTGAATTTTCACTATAGACAAGTTGCAAAGTTGCAAAGTTGCAAGGACAATTGCAAATTAAGTGACTTCTACTAAATGACTGGTCCACCGATTAGAATATAGTGTAGTGCAGTGTATATGCATTTGTTGAGCACTTTTCTCATACTATCCATAATACCCATAACACACCTGTTTTCTAAAAGTAATAATAATAATAATAAATCAAAATATACTTAATTTGAATAGTATTTTAACGATTTTATAAAAACAAATATATGTTTGAAATAAATGTATAAACTTTGAAACATACCTCTCAAGCAAATACAGGGGTTGTTCTGAAGGAAGAAGAAAATGTTGAAACTTTTGATACATAGTTATTAGTTTTGCATAGTTTTCGAGTAAAATCGGTTTTATTATTTAATATTATTATTTGTTATCATTTTATTTGCATTTAACGCTGTCTTTTGACTCTGAGACTCGTCTCTTACAGTATTAACCGGTGGTATAAATACATTTCAAATATTTTATAATATACAGCATTTACTGTTCAAAACTAATAATAATATTTTATGCTTTTTTAAAGTTTAAATATATTTTGTTTAAAATATATTATGATATAAGTTATATACAATATATTTCTAACTTATTTAGTAATATAATGCGTGAATTACTACTATGTGCAAGTGCTGAGCCAGTGCTCAGCAGGTGATGCCCAGGAATATTATAAATACCATTCAATGTCTGATTTGAGTATATATTCTCTGCAATGATTTTGAAGATCACTTTACATGTGGTGAACGTATAATCAAAATAATTTGAACACTAATTGGGACAACGATTGCAATCACATACTTATCATTGAAATATTGTTTCACCAGAATATGTCAGGTATTACTCACTTTGTCACTGACTACAGTCACTCAACTTCAGAGGAGAGGCAGAGAGGAGAGGGAGAGGGAGAGGGAGAAAGAGATGGAGAAGAGAGGGGGAGAAAGAGATATCATAATCTGAACAATTGAATTACCTAGTGAAAATGTTTTAGATTCATATTTTATGCATTTATGGCTAAACCTTTACTTTCACCTTAAAGAGGATAAGCAAAGTTCAAAGAAAGTGATGCACTGCTTATTTATTCCTTTGGATGAGCTAAAGTGTGATGTTTTGTGTTGAAACTTGTATTGGTATTAATCTGAGGACAAAATATTTTTATTTGAAAAAATATGTTTTATATAAATTCTTTCTTTAAATTAGTGGAAACGAGAACTCAATAATATTGAGTCAATATTTATGTTTAAAATAAATCGAAGTTTAGTTTAAGATTTTTCAATATATGAGTGCTTTGACTCAATTCATTCTGACGTTTAAAACTGCATTTGGACGCACACGTATGCAATACAAGTAAACATGAGGTCAGGTCTGGTGGTGTAGAGCTATGATGCTCTTCATTTAGGGTAATGCACCTGACATTCAAGTTGATGGTATATAAGGTGACATAAAGTGACATAAAGTGACATAAAGTGACAATGCTAATATATTAGAGACAACCGATTAAATGGTAAAATAGTATCATTTGTTACTAAATTTTATCGTTTTTGTGCACTTCTAAGGATCGAAAATATGATAAAAATGCAAAACACGTGCTGTGCTGTCCTCTTCTTCTCTGACACGATTCAGTGGATGCTATCCTCTCATCACAAAAATTCTAAATTAGGAAAAAAGACGTCAAATAAAAAATCATATAAAATGTTTAGTGGTATCAATAGCTGCGAGCACTGGAAAATAAAGTGCCTCACAATTTGTTATCCGATAAGTTGTTCAATAAGTCAATGGATAGTTCACACGAAGACTATCGCTCTATATATCGGTTATACTGTTATATAAGTTGCAATCGATTAGAGAACGAATGGTTTAACTTTAACTCAATATATAAAATCTACAGTTTATTAGCGATCGTTTAATCTGAAGGAAAGAGGTCTCAGTTGAGTCTTGTTATGCCAATCAAAGAACTCATGAAATGCTGTCCTTTCTTTGGAATATGTTTTTGTTAGCGTGTCGTGACATCATTAGCCATCTATCTATCAATTTGAAGCCATCACTTTTCCGTCGCCTTTAGGCCTCAGCCTTTAATAGCGCAGATGAACGCCGTTCTCATAGCTCTGACTCTATTTAAGCTGAACACCACTTGTATTAGTTCTGTATTAGTGCTGACCCCCAAAATAGGAAATAATAATGAGATAATAAACTAATAATTGAAATATTCGTTTCCAACTATTATTGATATACGTTTCCGTTTCTTTGGTCGAAGTCGGCGTCCAATTGACTATAATTTGCATACAATTTTACACAAAAGATAAAACGCAGAGAGAGAGAGAGAGAGAGAGAGAGAGAGAGAGAGAGAGAGAGAGAGAGAGAGAGAGAGAGAGAGAGAGAGAGATTCATTTAAGGCAATATTCATAGATATGAAAGCATTTTTCATCCGATAATATAATATGAATTCAATTTATTGGATCAGTGCTCTGTTCTGTGCTCTGTTCAGTGCTCTGTTGAGTCTTCGGTCTCTTCTAACGGCAATATTTATTTTAACAATTCTTTAGTTTCGTTATATTTGGTCTTCGCTTTGACTCTTAGCTCTCAATTGATTTATTGTATTTACAGTCCCCTAAACTGGCGCTCAAAGTGTAGAAAACTTATAGATATGTTTCTCTCAAATCTAATGCATTTTTCTTTTCTGTTGTAATGATTTATATATCCCATTCTCATCCCTCTGTGTTATATTTGTCTTTAAAAAAGCGGATATTGGCCCCCAAAAAAACTCATATATAAAGATCAATAACTATTAAGGGCATCCTCATCCTGGTTAGGCACTGGTAAGGCTATGTTAACGGCATCTCAATGTACAGCCATTAATAGGACCGATGAATTCGAACAGCAATAAGGCCTGTGTTGTTGCACAGCTCAGGCAATCTATTGCTGCTCTCCCTTTGATAAGTAGCTGTTTCTCATAAATTAAAGCGACTCTGTTTGAAAAGGGAATTTGCTAGAGCATTTGCCAGTTGGCCAAAAGAGCTATTTATTTGACAAAATTGACAAACGAAAGCCCATCAATAAGTTGTTATTGGATTTGAAAGGCTCCGGACAGATAAAAATGTAAAGGGGGTCGACATCGAGAACTGATAGACTTATTGATAAAATCAAATCATTGCGAGTATTATATCTATTGCTTTCTCTCCAAAAGACGTTCAAAAGACGTGATCTGATATAACAAACTTTATTTTAATGTTTTTTCTCTCTAATACTGATTTGAAGTCCAAAATCAATTCAATTGCCATAACATTGAATATTATTACAATTTCTTTTGAAAAGTGATTCGTCTCTTCGACTGAATTCCAGTCGACTAATATTTTAGACAAAAAAAGTGAATTATAAGTAGAGTATTCTTTAGTGAATAATTTTTATATGAAATACTATTATTAATGATAATAATTGCCTCAAAAAATTTATTACTCGTTTTGAAATTCTTTTCACATTTCGACCATATCTTATACAAGAATTATGTGAAGGGATAGAGAAATAAAATGAAACATTAATTGAGAATTGGGGTCATCGGATTATTGAAAAATTCCCGATCCAAACAAGTATCGCACATAAACCAGTACAATCTCTACACTATATCAAAACTGATAGATATATTTATTTTATTTTAATCTATTGCTTAACTTTTCTTTAAATTAACTAAAAGACAATTTTTAATAATTCAATGACTTATTTATTAACATTTGAATGATTCCACTCTAAAGGCAAACATTTTGACTGAAAAAATCACTTTTTTCTAATCATTTTCTAATCCATTTAGGAATCAAATATTTTGTATATATATTATAGGTTTGATTTTTTTCAAAAATACTCTTTTCTTATAAGAATTTGATTTTACATCAAAGAGTTGTTAGTTTCAGTTCTCATCACAAGAACTGATTTTTTATTAGAAGTGGTTTTGTTTGGGTTAAATCGCTTTTCATATCGCAGTCTATTCTTGTCTATCGAGACGCGTAAAGAATGTCTCGAATTGGTTTTAGCACATATACTGCTAGACTGAATAATATATATTTACTTATAACTTAACTAGATTATATTATATAATAATGGGAGACATGTATACGCATACTAATTAAGGGCCCAAAACAGTCGATATAAAACACTTTTAACACTAACTTTGTATAAAAAGTTTAAACTGCTTTAGAAAACTGTCGATTCAATGCTACTGTTCTTTGTCTGAGTGAGGGATTGTTGGATAGCATTGATGGAGGAGTGGTGTATACGGTATATACGGTATATACTTGTTTGATACTATTATATAAATAGATGGAAAGATAGTGAAAATTTTGTCTCAAAAGAAGTCTCGATCTCTACTCGGAATTTATAACTGGAAAATGCATTTAATTCATAATCAATACTATAGACTGTTGTTCTGCGCCTTTCGAGTTAGTTAGTAATCAGCTCCAATGCATCCACAAATTCTCCCCGTTATTAATGCCACACATTAAAAATAATGGTCTGACTAACTTGATTTCCAGCATGATTTAAGGCAATGTTGAACTAACATTTTGGCGTTCCATTCACGCGATACCAATCCTCTCCATTCAATACTAGCAATGGCTGTGAGATCGCTCTCTGGCTTCAATGTTTGCACAGTGTATGCACTCTTATGATAATAGACATCGCCGTCGATTTATTGTTATTTGTATCGACTAATTGTTTTATATATAACTTATATAAAGTTAACGCCAGTAGTCTTTTCCAGTTATACCGCATTTGTATAGAAAAAGAGAAAATTATAATTTATTGACATTATTTGTTAGGATGTGCTCCACATAAACCACATATTAGATGAGGAATATTTCAGATATGAATTAACTCCACTTTTTTCCATCTCATCATATAATCTATACATCGGTTATCATAAATGACCAAAAATAATGATAAGCATCATATGATTGGTCATCGCCTCAAAATTAAGCTCTACTGCATTACTTTCATGTCTGGTCATAGCAATAGTTATTTGTAATTCGGTTTAATGCGTACACCTGTGCGCCAGAATACTCTTTTAAATGATATTATTTATACATTTCTTGGAGCAGAAGTCAGTGAAAAATTATTGTGGATATAAACACAATACTTATACACATAATTCTTTAATACTTATAAATATATATGTCTGTACTTATATACAATGTATATAAAGTCATATATAAAAATAGTTATATATAAGTATTAAACCGCAGATTTGTTATCATTGACTAACTTATAGTTTTTTCCACTCTTTTCTCAGACTTTATTATCTAAAGTAAGTCATATAATAAGTGTTATTTTGTGTGCCAAACATCCACTTCTCATTTTGCTGCTCAATCCTCATCACTCGCATCCTCTCCAAGGGTTAACATCAAAAAGAATGGCACTCAGGAAAACATCCTTTCCTTATGTGTGTGTTCTGTAACATTCTATTACATTATTAGAAATACTCATAATTTATACCATACCTGCCATTAGTATAGAATGAGTTAATACAACAATATTATAATGGAATTTAGAGTTTGGTTTTCAGTAAACTATAAATGTGCCCTTTCACCAGGTGCACAGCCAGTAAATCCCTTGGTACTAATACATTGGTTGGATCGCATTTAACTATTTGCTCTCTAATTCTATCATTCGGTTTGCAGTAATTTTTTGTTATGTTTATGTAACTTATTATTAGTATTAGTATTAGCTGTGAATACCTTTCGTTTGAAAATATGTTACAAAGAATATATCACTTTTGTGTTCGACTCTAACTTTTTATTACTTCGCCAACAAATCTCTCTCTCCCTCTCTCTCCCTTACTCACTCACTCACTCACTCTCTCTGACTGACTCACTCTCACGGTCTAACATAGAAACGATTTCATACATTTTTAGTGAATATAATTTATGTGAGTCTTGAAATGGCTATATTTGGGTCCGATTTTTGCTTTCATAAGCCCTCAAATGAAAGCTTAACCGAAGAAAATATATTTCTATTCTTTTCATCTTTTTTTGTTAATCTGTTATATTATTTATTGCAAACTGTGTTCTAAACTCTATTTCAAAGTTTGTCTGAAATTTTTTTCATTTTTATCTCTGTTTTTGGTCAGATTCAACGACAATCACAATTAACTGCAACGACAAACGGGAAAAGGAAAACAAAGAACACAATCAAAGAGCAGATAATAGTTGTGAAGAATCAACGAATCGAACCGATAGAAGAAGAGCACAACCAGTAGTAGAGGAAGAGAACACACAAAATGTAAGATTAAATTTTTCATTTATTTAATTAGTTATTTATTTGATTGTTTTGAGTTCGGGTTTGGGATATCTGGTTATGGATAGAGTTGTGCTCTTGCGTAGAGTTTATGCTCTCCTAAGAGAACAGAGTATTGTTTCCTGCGTTCGAATGTCTTTTGTTATGCAAGTTATAGAGTGATTGAGGAGATTCGCATCAGTGCTGAACACAAATGCTTTTTGTCAGAAATGCCTATTCGTATGCCTGCGCTAACATTGAGTTGAGCCGTTCCGCAGCGCCTGATTGAAGCTATCATTCGCTCTGATCTGACTTTTCGGGAAACTTCTGATTTTAGTTAGTCTTTGGTTTAATGATTTCGTTTTCACTCATTTGTCTCTAACTATCAATTGATTCGAATTTAATATATATTTGTCGACACAATATTGAAAATAATTTAGTCTTCAAGGACAAGGACACAACCATTCAAGTGATGCCTGTTCTCCAACCGACCAAATGCTGATCACTTGCACTTAAATTTTATGCTCAATAATTCAATTAATTATATCTATAAGTTTTTCTAATAGAGCACTAATTCATTGATCATTTTTGATATGCATTCAACAAAAGAGGTTTTTTCCCGAAAATTTCGTTAAACTTATTATTTATAAGTATTTTCACAAAAACACAGAATTGTTTTCTACAATTTTCAGATTTAATTTAATTTATTGGATATTTTCCTGATGCTTACCTTCTATGAAACATTTCCGATACCTGTGCACAGGCTATGACTCAATTATTTCAGTTAAACAATTTATAGTAGAGTTTCAAAATTATTATTGAATTTCGAAATATTTGAATTAAACACCGATTTTAGCAAATAATTGATTTAACAATTTTCCCAACAAATCGATTTATAACAACAAATATAATAAAAATTTAAATAAAAAAATATTAAAACTTTTCCATAAAATTGAAACGTTTTTTAGGAATGTTTTTTGTTTCCTCTTATTTACAATTCATTTATTTTGAGCGGCGATAGACTTGAATTCATAAAAAATTAATCGGTTATAAACTCTTAATGGGATCTTAATTCCAAAAATCACTAAATTTTCTTTGAATTTCCTTTTAATAAATGTTATTTTACTTTCAATATTTGCAGATAATTGACTGTAAAACAAAAGGAGACGACAAACAAATAATTGCAGCGAACAACTCATTATTAGAGTCCTCATTAGTTGGCAACTATTCCATAAAACAACCAAAAGTTTTACAAACAAGTGGTAAGTGATATATACCTCACTTTATTTAAAACAAATATTTCCTTAAACTTATGATTTAAAAACAATTAATAAGTTTATGAGAAAAAATCATTTAAATATGTTTTTGGACTGTTTTTAAGCTAAATATTGGGAAAAACTAACCTAAACTTGTCATAAGAGCAACAATTAATTGAATCTAATGTGCTTTTTCCTTAAATGTGCTTGTTCATTTAGCCTTGAACCAATCACAATCCAGTGACAATTCATCACATGTAGATCATTGCTGGAGGAATGAGAATTCATTATATGCAGAGTAAGTTTAATTCACTAATTTCACTATAATCAAAGAAAAAAATTATCTAGCTTAATTCAATTGAATGATAATCAAAGAGTTAATTAAAATGAAAATTAATTTAAGTGAATAAATCTGTGAGAAAATCTTTTGAAAAGTGGCAAAACTTGATAACAGACACCAATTATCTATCATATCTTTTTTATGGAAACATTTGCATAAGTTTTCCCACTTTTTTCACTTCAATATCACTTCAATTTGAAACCATTTTTTGAAGAAAATTAAATCTGAATTCGAAGAGAAACTAAAAGTTAAATAAATACAATTATTACTTATTATATATAGTTTTTAAGCATAACTTTCTTACAACAATTTCTTTGGCCATTAAAATGAGTGTTTGTCTGAACGTTAAATTATAGTCAAGGCCTAACTGATCATAAATGTCATTATTAATAGTGTACGGCTCTATTGCACACACATTGCCATCGCATCGATATCTGATTATAAGCTTTAGACCTATTATTTCCTTTGAATTTAATTTCTATTGTAATTCGAGTTATGATAATTAAAATTCTGTTCGAAAAATATAAACTCTATAATAAAAGAACTCATATTTGACAGAAAAATAAAACAAAATGACTCATTCAATAGCTATCAACCAATTATGAAGATTTCAAGCTTTCGATTAGGAATTCAGATCAGATCTCTTTTCAATGATTTCTCTTTTTCATGAATAATATTCTCCTTTTTTGTGATTGGACTCATTCATTGCTTCTATTAAAAACAGGAACAATAATTTGGAGACTTTAGATGAAAATATAATCATAAATAAGAAAATGGCCGAATCAGAGAAGGAAACTAACAAAGAGGTAAGTCTTCTTAACTATCTTTTACTTCTTTATAACAATTACTGCATATATGAGCGCAAAAGTGTCATTGATTTGGATATAAATTATGATTTAATTATACATTTGCTTCAATACTTTTGAAATTGCAATACGAGATGTGATGGTGTGAATCAATGGCTCTCTTTATGTGGTGCCGATTTCACAATGAATATACAAAATAAGGTCACTAATGAATACCAACTTTCAAAGAATTAGTGTCCGACATATTTGTTAATAGTTTAAATTTCTCTGATTTTGTAACTCTCATTCAAAACTTTATTTCATTCGATAAGAAGTTTTACAAAAAGACAAACAAAAATCATTTAAACTATAATTGAAAGAAATTAAAATTAATAATAAGTTGAATACAATAAATCATTAGACGAAAAGTTGTTTAATTCAATATTTAATTTTCATTCATTTGTTTTTTTAAAGTAGTGTTGAAAAAGTAGGGATATGTTAGTCCTTAAGTCAGATGTTTAGGTAAACAAATATTATTGGATTTACTGTTAATTTAGTTCTATTGGTTTTACTACTGACTACCACTCAATAAAAACATTCGCTTCTAATTATTATTAATATAAACTATTTGTGGACTGAATGCGACCACTATTTTGTTTATTACATTATAGTTAGTAATGAGTCTAAAACTTTGTTTCAGTCAATTTCTTGATGTTTTCATTGATAAGTTAGAGTCAGGCCATCAAAATTAGAGCACCAAATAAAAGAAATTATACGATAACCTCCCCTTCGATCCTCTCATCTGATGACTCTCTCTCTCTCTCTCTCTCTCTCTCTCTCTCTCTCTC
>JAQIXI010000069.1:0-40398 GCA_034700165.1 Galumnidae sp. Gr-Ori-00277 | reverse complement strand
TAATGCCAACCAATAGTTGAGGTCCAGACAAGTGTAGAGCAAACGCACATCACTTTCCTATCATTGATAGCCTATCAGTGAATCACATTTCAAATTATGAATCGACACATTTTTTAAACATACCGGCTAACATATCCAACCATTTATATGTTTTAATTAATTTCTTAAAAATAAATTAATTTCCTTGGTAACATACCCTAAGTTATATCAGTTTAGATATTTTGAAATTGCACTGAAATTAAAAATATGTTTTCAATATATATTAATGACATTATATAAAGTGTTTGCTTTTTTCAGTCGAGAATTTGATCATAATTTTGTTAATTTGTACAAGAACATAATAATTTTAGAGTTACAACTATGGAATTTTTCCACCCATTTATGACTCGAAAGTTTTCATTGTGCCTTGGTCAATCTTGTTACAATTTAAGGATTAAGAGAACGGATATTTCCTTTAAAAATAAACAAGATAAATTCAAGTGACATTTTATATATTCAAAAAAAAAATTAATTTCTTTATAAACTTTGGTCGAGTCTCGTGAGAACCCGGGTCTCGACCGGGAATTAGTTTTCTCGATCGTCGAGAGTCCCGAATGATTCAAAATATTCTTAAATGTATGTAAATAAATTGCAAGATGTGTTTGTGCCACTTCTGGTCATTTATTAATATTACTGATAATTGTTTGATATCTAGAAGTTATAGTTTTTAATACTGTTTTATATATTCTCTATTTTTTGATAAAATATTTAATTGACCTCAAAAAAACATTAGATTTAAATATAACCATGATCATTTTATTAGAAATGGTTAACACAGAAAAAAATAACCGAAATCCTTTGTGATCAATTATGTGGTTATGCCTGAAGACATCACAAAAGGTGTCCTAAAGTTGACTTCATCTGATACTTCATTTGTCGACAATTGAATCAAAACTCAATTTAATTAAAAAATGATTTAATTTTTTCAATCGTAAAGAAATCTTAGGCCTCAAAGGGTTTACTAAAATTTGATAACAAATGAGAAAAAGAGATAAATGTCTTCATTTCAATAAACTATTACTAATCGTTACTAATTGTTTACTAATAGTTAAAAAAAAGTGATTTAACTAGGGATAATTGTGTATAAACTACTCTGAATCGCTAAATCGGATTATGAAGTTAGTTTTGGCGAATGGCCATGTACCTGGTCAAAAATCGCCGATCAAAATTAACTAAAGATTCAATGAAAAGCTTTAAAAGAAAGCTTTAAATATAAACTTGAGCTAGCAACTTTACTATCTTTTCATTAGTATTGTTTACATTTCAAACATATTAGTATTCATTCAATAAATATTATATGAGAATCAAATTTATAGTAAAAATGAGTCAAATAAATGAAATTACTAATAGTTTATACACTGAATAGTACGACTGACATATTAGTAAAGTTGCAAGCTCAAGTTTATAAATAAAGCGTTCTTTAAAGCTTTTCAATTAATCTTTAACTAATTTTGATCGGTGATTTTTGACCAAGTACATGGCCATTCGCCAAAACTGACTTCAAAAACCAATTTAGTTATTCATTCTGATTTCAACCATGTAAGTTTTGTTACGATATCAGAGTAGTTTATACACAATTATTCCTAGTAAATGAAATGTAATTAAGATTTTAAAGCAAAAGTTTTGTTTCAATTTTTCAAAATTTAAATCCCATTTATTATTCAAAAAACACTTCAGATTCTCATAAAATTTAAATGATTCTAAAAAAGGCATATATTTTGCCAATAATTGAGTCCAGTCTCTAATTTAGTCCTCTTTTACTCAATAAAAAAAGGTTTTTCTTGAGTTAAAATTTTTTTATTATTATTAGAAATCGAGGAAAAAGTTATAATTCTTTATTTCTTTGGAGTCAAAAAAAAAATATAAAAATCTTTTAAATGTTTGGCCTTTGATTTAATGTTTTTCAATTAAATGAACTAAAAATAAGTCTACAAATGAATGAACTTTTAATTAAATTTGATTTTTATAAATCACGTAATTTCTATTGTCTCGGTCATTTCATTGGAGTTCTCATTATTTGGAGTATTGGGTGCGGTATTCGCCACTTCGTTCTTAAGCAGTTCGTCATCACTGATGTCTTCTGCGTCATCGATATCGAAATCATTGGTATTATTTAAATTTGTTTGTGGAAACTCTTTGGACAGCTTTTCGACCACTCCTTCTAAATGACTGCTAACAGTTTTGACGGCCTGATTGCTCGGAGAGAAAAAATGGTGACTCTTTTGACTTAATAGACGTAATGCTCTCCAACTAAAATCACTGTTAGCACAGATTTCAAGTCTTTGTTCGGGACCCGCTTTCACTGCATTTTCAAAGAACTTCTCAACTGAAGGGGTGAATAGTCTTTTTCTCGAACGACAGGCCTCCCAATTATCGGGACATAAGTTCCAAATGGCGTTCAGTTCGTTATTTCCAATAAGAATTCGATGGTTTGCCTCCGCGACTCTTAACTCATCCCCTAATTTACGTTTTTTGGTATACGTGGCTTTAATGCTCGACTCATTCTTCTTGAATTCGGCCTCACTTTCAGTGATTGATTTTAGTTCAGGACAGCCCTCATTCTTCCAATTACTCCAAAACTCTTCGCGTTTTAATATATTTTCAACACATTTGCGAATCTCAACTCCATTGGGAGGCGTCTCTTCTATAAGTGAAGTGATTTTATTAGTGGTTTCTGTTATCCAATTTGTCTGTTCTTCTGTTAAAGTGTGGACATCTTGTTTAAATCGAACACTAGTCGTCAAATATTGGAATAATATGAGAAACTGTACAAAAATATAGCGCCGAAAATTAGAATCAGTTAATTGTAATTCTAATAACTTTTGGTTCGTCAGATATTTAGCGAAATATAAATTATCGCTGTCGTCGCCCAACCCTTGAAAGTTGGCGCAAGAGTTTGGATCTAATTTGAAGCTCTCGAAAACCTGTAAGACGTCATTAGTATATGTCTGGAGTTGTTTCCAATGCGTCCGATTATAACAAATGATTGGATTTCTGAAGAATTCCTGCAACTGCCAGAACTTGCGATAAAAGTTATAATCGACTTGGATTTTATTATCCGTTTCTTTCATTTCCTGGTCTTCGCCGGTAATCGTTTCAGAAAGAATGCCGTCTTCTTGTAATGAAAAGGTTGTGGCGTTTTCGTGATTAAACTCTGAGATCAGGTTAAGACCCGAGCGCTCGAATAATGGGAAAAATCGGGCTAAGAATACAAGAATACGACCGCAAAAGACTGTATTTTGTGATCGCGAGAGACGTTTCAACAAATCATTACAACAGCGCAACATATAATTCTTTCCGATCTTAAAGAACAGCTCTTCCTTCCAAACCTCAACATTGTCTTCGACTAAAGCAAAGAGTTGTTGGCATTCATCTAATGTTCGACAATCAAAGATATCAGACAATAGTTGAAAGGGAGTACTGCCGGCACTCAACTCCTTCTTCGCCACTAAAATCGATAATTTGAGTAAATTCTCGTAATTCTTGAATTGAAGATCTTTTTCCTAATAAATGAATTTCACTAAAAATGAGATCAATTAAAGTCTTCTGATTTAATACATAATTGAATTGTTGTGTCTTTTGTTTAAAAGAGGTGTCGATCGCAATCTTAAGGTCATCGCTATTGTATTTACCACTGTATCCGCTTAAGTCACAGATATCTGATATTTCGCCCAATTCTTGAGTTTCCAGTGAATTGTCGATCCATTTCTACAATTCATTATATTTTAGTCAAATATTTAATTAAGTTTTTGTAGCGAACCTTAACTCTGTTTAGAATATCATTCAAATCGGTTCTGTCGGACATCACTTGCGATGATTAACAGACAATTTATTCCACGAAATTCTTTATAGATTTTAATCAAAATTAAAGTTAAATTAATTTACTTTTAAAACCTAAAAATTACAAAAAACTATTCAATTAAAACGTTATGAAATCAAATGTGATTTCAAAGGGATTTCCAATGCTTTCAATGTTTGCCGAAATGTCTGAACGAAACAGAAAAAAGGCTTCACTTAAACATAATTGACGTCAAACTCATCACTCGATATATCAAATTTAATTCAACAAAAATTTCAATAAAAGTATCAATAGTTTCCTGGTTATAATATAAATTTATCAAGGCTTTTTTAATAAGTAAAGTATGATTTTTAAATTATATTATTTTTCAAATAAAGTGGAAATTTTGAGTCCTTATATAATAATTTTATGTGACGTATAGTTTGAATGTGTTTTTACAAAACTGAAAACAAGTGCTAATGTTGTGAAAGACATTGTTTTGCAAATCAAAAGTGTTTTGAGAATCAAATGGCCGTCACTTCAAGGGATGAGTCCATTGAGTGATACTCTCTTTCAGTCGATTCTTATTAATACTTTACTTTTTTTTTAATATTTAAATCAATTTTTATATTAATTTTATCTTTAAATCAATTATTCAAATGTTTTTTAAGTATTTTAATCGAGGAAACTGTGAATGTGATGTTCAGTCTATTGACTTATTCAGTCATTTATCGATTTTAATGGCTTTTAATTTTAGTCTGAATTGATTTTATTTTATAATTAAGTGTTTAAGTGATTATCAAAGACTTGAAACCAATTAAATTATGGGAAACTGTTGTGTTAAAGACCCTAAGACTCGAACGAGTGGTCAACAGCTCAATGGTTTACCCCCAGGAGTGGGCTCTGAAATGGTTCGATCAGGAGATGGCCCTCCAATACATCCGACAATGGATCAGGTGATTAATGTCCCGCCGGTGCCCATCAACAACATAAGACCTCCAAATATGGGACATCCAAATGGTGTTAACCAAAGCGTTAATTTGGCTGCAAATGATTTATTGAATTCCGAGTCTTCGGCACCAAATGGTGTTCAGCAGTCTTTAGGGGTCGCCAACAGTAAAGTGTTTGTCGCTCTGTATGACTACGACGCCAGAACTGATGAAGACCTCAGCTTTAAAAAAGGGGAACATTTGGAGATCATAAATGACACTCAGGGCGATTGGTGGTTTGCCAGGAGCAAATCCACAAAACAAGAGGGATATATACCGAGCAATTATGTGGCAAAACTCAAGTCGATTGAAGCCGAACCGTAAGCCTATCTTTTTTGACCACTTCTTTCACTACAATCTAACCCTTATTTGCAGTCAATTTTCATATCATTTTTGTTAAGTTTTGCTTTTTTTTGGTTTGAATTCCCTTTTATTCAGTTGTTATTCAATCCATTCTTCAGTTATACATCAATTCATAAATATTTTTGAAATGCTTTTAATTTTTTTTTTTTGCTTTTTTTCTCATTTCATATCTTTTGGCAAAATTTTTAATTCCAATAAATTCTTGTAAAGTTTGAGTCAACAGACTTTAAGTAATGATTGAATTATTGTCGCAAAAGTCTGTTTTGTACACAATTTCAATGCCTTTTATAGCCTAAAGTGTAATCATTTCTTTCGTTAAACCAAATAATGATGAATACATTTTCAGTTATTATCACATTTTGGATCATATTTTCTATTTTCAACATTTATTAAAGAATCGGAGTTAGGGTTCATTCAAACGAGAATTTGTTCTCTTTTTTTATAATCAAAATTTTACAGAAAATAAATTTGAAAATCAATTGAATCGATAATAAAGTTTTAGTCAATTAGTTATTTATTACTTCAAATGAAAAATATTTTTGTGTTTTTCTTGTTTTTTAAACTAAAACTAAAAGATATTTAATTTTTGCCACAATTTTCTTCAATTAGTTCTTTACATTGGATTCAACACTCCTTTTAAATATAAGTTTTTTTTTGTAATTCATTTAAATTTTTGCTTTATTTCTATTTGAAATGCATTTTAAAACTTGAAATCCTCTAAAAAACTATTTAAAGGAAAGACTACTTTAATGGAGTTTTGCTTTAAGTATTCAGTATTTAAATAAAAGAGTTATTTCTAGTATTTATTGTTAAGTAAAATACAATTCGTTTCTGTTTTGGTATTTCATTTGTTTAGTCGTTTCGAGTCTTTGCCTCTTATTTTAATTGAGATCTCAAGTGATAAGAAATCTCTTTGGGAGCCATTATTTAGTGTTTGTAATTTGAAGAAATGATTTCAGTTATGGATTGTTTGGTATTTCCAAGTGTTGGAACAATTGGCAAACATTTCAATTTAAATATTGTTATTATTATTGTTTGTTTAGTTTAGTTTTCTTTTTTAATTTCTATTCTGTTTCACCTTTTAATAGATGTCTTAATTTATACTAAAAATAGTATTAATTAAGTAATACTGGGAGTGAGAGCTCAGGCATGTGTTGCAGGCAATCAGTTACGACGACCTCTTGAACTAATTTATTGCTCGTTTATTATGAAATAAATATATATTTAAAGTGTCGGTTAATATATCATAAATTCAAATATATTTAAATTATAAGAGCACTCATATATATAATTTGATTGACTTCTTGTTAGTCATGAGAACTGCCTTTGTTTTACTCATTTATCTCTCTTTAGATATAAGTTATGAAATTAGTTAAGAAAATATAAATTAATTACAATAATTATATTTCAATGCAATTCAATGCCGTTTTTCAGTTACATTCAATTAATAATTAATGGATTAAATTGAGTGTTAAAGAGTAGAACTGATTTAAAGTTCTTATTCTGAGCTTTTTTTACAAATGATTGTTAAACAAACTTATTATAAACTCAAATATATTTACTTTTTTCCGATTGAGACACACTTTCAAGGCTTTTGTTGTCAAAAAGTTTTTTCCCGATTTTTTCGGTGAAATTATTCTCACGTTTTTTATTTTTGTCATTAAATTCGCTTTTCTTTATAATTGTCTTCTATTCTGAAATTCGGATAAACTTTTCCCTCGATTGAACTCAAATGAAATAATTAATAGCGAATTAAATCGATTTAAAATTCTTTTTTATTGATTTGTTGTTTTTGTTTTGTTTCGGCACTACTTTTGTTTGGAATCACAAATCCGTGAATTTTTAAGGGTTTTATCATTTTCTGTTTTAATCCATAACTACTTTATGATTGATTTCGAAGGAAAAACTTATTAAAGAATTAGGACTTATTTTCACTCAAATTATATATTCCATAATTTTAGTGGTTTTTATTCGGGTGTCAATCAGTTCATACACACATTGTTTACCTTTTTTTTAACGAGTCTACAATTGAAAGCATTTTCACTGAGTTTTTGTAATAAATATTATTGTTTTCATAATCTTTTTCTGATTTCCATTCCTTTCACTAATTGTAGGAATTCTTTAAGTCTATACCCACTTCTTCTGTCGTAAAATTTTAAGTGAATTTTTGTGATTTGAATAAATATTTGGGTCTATTTTTTTCATTCATTTTCTTTCTTTTTAATGTTTAAAAGATTTTCTTCACTAAATATTCTTAGTTTAAGGAAATAATTTTGCGGTGAATCTGAAGTTATTATACAAATTGTCATTAAATTAATGAATTCAAATGAGTCTTCTTTTCAAATATTTGTCGGATTTTTTCTAATTTATTTTAACCTAAAAATTGTTTACATTATTATTGAATAATAATTATTCTTTGCTTTTCTTCAAACAAATTATTAATTTTATGACCAAATCTCATGAATTTTCAAATAGACTTTTTATTATTTTTAAATTCATTTTTTTTTCGTTTATCATTATATCTATGATTTACTCATTTTTGGAATTGTTTTAAATTTGTTTTTCATGAGATTTTAAAAATGTTTTAGTGTTTTAGTTATGTTTTGCAATCAATTTATTCATATTATCCCCGATTTCTTGCGTTTCAGTCATAGCTATCAAATGGTTTTTTTTGAAAATTATTTAGTTTAGAATAGAATAAAATATTAATAAATGAAATGAAATAAAATAGTAATTGAAATGTAATTCATTTTAATAGAGTTTATAAAATAATGAAGTAATGGATATGTCTTTAATCTATATCTCTGAGCAATAAAAAAAAAAGTAAAGAAAAGTCGTTATATTGTTCTCTGACTTATTATGAAAAAAATGTTTCAGTAATTTATAAATAATTTGCATTAAATTTAAAACTTATTCTGGAAATGTAGTGCAAATGTATGTCTGTATCTTATTTTTGAATCTAATCTAATGTTAACTAAATTTGAAACTTTAATTCTTTACTTCAAAGAGTATGTAATCATAAGATCTAATTCGTGATCAAATAATTTGTTTCTCACATAAAATCTAACGAATAATTGAATTGAATGTCTTGTCTTCTTTCGATTTGAGTGTTGATTAAATATTTGCCGAAACTTCAGATAAGACTCCTCTCGGCTAACATTGAATGGTTGTAATACTGTTTAGAATATGAAAGAAAGATCTCATAATTGCATGACTATCGCTACAATAGAAAACACATCTTTTCGTTCAATCGATACTCTAAATACTCTCAAATAAAGCTTTTATTAGATTTGATTCTTTTCAGGCATTTTATAATCATTTGGTTATCGGTTTAACTAAATTTAATTCAATAGAATTGAATGAATGTTCTATTAATGAAAAGTCATTTATATATTTAAGTCGAACGTATTTTTCATTGGATTTGGGGTCAAAGTTCAATGTTATCAGGAATTATGTAAATGATGTGTCGGTTTGAGCCCAACGGCCACCACTAACCTGTCGTTGACATAACCATTGATTATTTATTCATTTCCTGTAATATTAAATGTTTTTATCACATCTTTTCTGTAAATTCAATGAGAATTGAGTCTAATTTCAGTGTAAATGTTGTGTCAATTCTACGATTTTAGAGTTTATGCATATATTGTCTGAAAAGTATTAAAATTTAATGCATTTTTGTAACTGTCTTTCTCTCACCGGTTGTGTTAATATTCTGATACTGTATTTTGAGACTAAAAACAAGTAATCTTACGGTCGGTTGCATACAATTAAGTGTTGTCTAAGTTCTACCCCACTTGTGCTGTCCTTTTACCAAAAAGTAAAGCATTTGTTCTCTGATATCTTCGTCTCTCCAAAGAAATTATCGATTCAGTAGTTTTTTGTCTCTCACTTCTTGTAATTCAATACTTTTTTCGTTGTTTTGCTTTTGAAAATATCACTGTTTTTAGTTTTTTGTGATAAATTATTTTTCAAAGTTAGCCTAGTACAATTTATTATTGTTTTTATTAATTATCGCAAAGCGTTGTTTCAAAATTGAAGTTCAAAAGAGTTTAATATTTTTGTTTTACGAAATAAGTCTTTTCTATGTTTTATTTATGGCTTTACTTCTGGTCTTCAATTTGAGTTCGCAAACAGTTTTGGAGTCAACTCTTGTTTTAAAATACTTTAGTTTTAATTCATTTTGTTTAAAACGATTTGATTTTCATTGTGTTTGGCCGACAAATGCATGACATTAGTAGTAATAGTAGTGCTCATCACAATTGTCACCACTTTTGTAAAACTAATTCAACTAACAATTCTAACAATAGTTGGATCCGAAGTCTAGACTGTATTTTGAAGCGAAATTCATCGCAAGCTTTATCTTCAAGTGCCTCATCATTACGACCAGAAAATTATCTGTAATTCTCTCCATTTTATTAACCATTAAATGTGTTCTTCTTTTTTCACTTTTTTTTAACAGTTTTTTATATTCTTTTCAGAGTCCACTCATTTCCAAATAGTGAATTCATATTTTTTCGTTTATTTTCATTTGTTGTTAGGTTTTGCCTTTTTTTTTGTTTTCATTTGTATATTGACTTTGAGTTGATTTGGCGAATGGACTGCATTTCATATGACTTGATTGCAGAGTTTTTCTAATTATTTGATTCCCATTTCTCTCAACTCATTTCCCTTTTGTTTTGATATCATTTGTTATGTTTTTAGGTTTGCATTTAATTATCGATTGGTTAGAGAAAAGTCAGTGCAATAGTTTTCTTGGAATTATGTTTCCGCTGAAACCGATTCATACAATGATTCTCATAAACTGTAGTCCATATAAATGGCATTAGTTTTCCATCAAATCGATCGCTTTTTTGCCAAAAAATTCATTTCTAATTCCAGAGTCAAACACAGTCTTGAATTGGGATTACATAACACTTCCGATCGCATGAATCCATTATTTTATTTTGTTTTTTATTTTTTAACAAAAAAAAACTTAATTTAAAAAACAAATTATTGACTGAATTATTGGTCGACATTTCAGGTGGTATTTCGGTAAAATCAAAAGGGTTGAGGCCGAGAAGAAGTTACTATTATCAGAAAACGAGCATGGTGCTTTTCTTATCAGAGACAGTGAGTCGCGACGAAATGACTACTCGTTGTCAGTTCGTGACGGCGACACCGTTAAGCACTACCGCATTCGTCAATTGGACGAGGGTGGTTTCTTCATTGCCAGACGAACCCCTTTCAGAACATTACAAGAACTGGTCGATCACTATAGCAAAGACGCGGACGGGCTGTGCGTTAATTTGCGCAAAGCCTGTGTTCAGGTCGAAAAACCGACTACTAGTGGTCTGTCTCACAATACCAGAGATCAGTGGGAAATCGATAGATCCTCCTTAAAATTTGTCCGTAAATTGGGTCAGGGACAATTCGGTGAAGTTTGGGAGGGAATGTGGAATAACACTACTCCTGTGGCCATCAAAACACTTAAACCCGGTATACATTCCTTAAAGTTTTTATTTTTACTTTTTTTCATTAATTGTTTGTTTTGACTATTTTAGGAACAATGGATCCAAAAGACTTCTTAGCGGAGGCGCAGATAATGAAGAAATTACGTCATCCAAAACTGGTACAACTCTATGCCGTCTGCACTCTCGAAGAACCCATTTATATAATAACTGAACTTATGAAATACGGAAGTCTTTTAGAGTATTTGCAGGGAAAGGGACGGGCATTGAAATTACCGCAACTGATTGATATGTCGGCACAAATTGCGGCCGGAATGGCATACTTAGAGTCACAAAACTATATTCATAGAGATCTCGCCGCTAGAAATATATTAGTCGGAGAAAACAATATCGTCAAAATCGCTGACTTTGGTTTAGCCCGACTTATCAAAGAAGATGAGTACGAGGCCAGAGTCGGGGCTCGTTTTCCCATCAAATGGACAGCTCCAGAAGCAGCCAATTATAGCAAATTTAGTATCAAATCTGATGTCTGGAGTTTCGGTATATTATTGACGGAATTGGTTACTTACGGTCGCATTCCTTACCCCGGAATGACTAATGCAGAAGTATTACATCAGGTCGAACACGGCTACCGAATGCCATGTCCTCCAGGTATACATTAATAAATTTATTACACAATTGTCGGGTCGTTTGCAATCTTATCGATTGTCGCAATAGTTGTCCCAAAGATATAAACTTTTGTTTGAAACCATTACTTCTAATTACTTATAGTTCCGCACAAATGCTTTTTCAGTTTCCCTATAATTCTATTATAAATAAAGTTTATGAGGAATAAGTCATTGATTCTGTGCTCACATTAGCTTTAATTTGAATATTGATTTAATAAATGATTTGTGGAAATTTGTTTATAGGCTGTCCTCAAGCCTTGTATGAGATAATGCTGGAGAGTTGGCATAAGGATCCGTTCAAAAGGCCAACATTTGAAACGCTTCAATGGAAACTCGAAGACTTTTTCACACTCGAGGGATCAGAATATAAGGAAGCGTCGATCGCTTACTAGCCGTCAACTGTTCGGCTGCTAATCGTCTCTTCAATCATTCGAATCGTCTTTTCATCGAAACTTTTTGTTATTATTTTTTATTAATTAATACATTATTTGCTGCAACTCTTGTATTATATAATATTTATATCATTACTGATATGCATAACAACATAAGGAATCAATTTCTGATTATTCTGTGCTCTCGTCTATTGGATTATTCATTAGATTATGGATAAAATGTTTAACAAAAAAAAAGTGCCATAAGTTTAAAAATTTGAATGTTTTTAAAAATTATAAAAAAGTGACAAAAACTCACAAAAAACTAAAATTTAAGTGAAAGCTATTCACAAATCGCTGCTATTATTCAAAATATTCTCAAAACTTTTTAAAAGACTATTCAATCAATAGATTTATTTCATTTTGCAATTGTTTTACTTATGTTTTTCTCTTCTTTAAGTGAATAATTTTTTTTAATAAAGTGTCCAAAATTTGGTGCAATTTTTAGTAATGAATGGATTTCAGAGACGACTTTCACAGAAGATTTATTTTTCACAATTCTTTTCGATAATTGACTTTTAATATAATTTTCCGATTGATTTGTGATATGTTTTTGTTTTATTTTATTTAATTTTTTTGTCACAAAATCTCAAAAATTTATTTCAATCATTGATTAATGAAAACTTCACTTTATATGAATAATTGATTTCAATTATTTTCATTTAAATATTTATTTTAATCGAATAAAACTATTTTTTAATTCTTCGCCTAAACTACTGTTTATTAAATATAATTTTGAATTTTTTGTTAATATTTTTGGTTATAAATCTTTACTAAAAAAAGTATTACTATTGATGTCCGCAAAATGAATGAACTATTGATTTAAACTAAAATCATGACTCGAAGTGATTTATAATCTAAAAAATGGTGTAAATTAAAAGTCAAAGGCGTCGAAACAAAATTATTGTTGGCTTTAATTGATTTGTAAAGTCTTAGCACTCAATGTATTCAATGGTTTATTCGAATCACTGCCTAATCAATGATTTAATTATTATTAAGAATCGACTGTAAATTTTTGGATACATTTTAGACAAAAAAAATTACGAATAAATCAATTATAAAAAAAATATTTTTATTTTATTACTTATTTTGGAACCCGTTTTTCAAGGATTTATTCGACAAAATATCAGATAAATAATATATCCTTGGAATCTAATTAAATGAAAAATTCAATTTAAAGGAATTTCAAAACAAATATATTTTAATTAATTTTAAGTCATTTCAGAATAATATTCCCCCAAATTCTTAATGTTGTAAACACTTCCAATTCCATAGACTTTAATGTCGTTACTGTCGATACAAATGGCAGCAAAAGAGGCGACAATCGATTGATTTTCTGATAATTGTGTCGATTCTCTTCTTTCTTCTTTCAAATGTTGTTTTGTACGAATCCAGTGGACATTCGGTTCATTGATTGCCACAAAGCCATGACCTGAAAGTATTTGTTATTCTTATCAGAGATTTTGATTTTACTGAAAAATACCCAAAACAAGAGTTAATTGATTGTCGTATTGATGTCCATTCAATTTATAATTGGGAACAACAAAAACAAACCCTTTTTCCGAAACAAACACAAAATGACTCTTTTCTATAGTTTTTATTTCAGTTTCACTTTGAAAGGGTTCTCCATTTGGATAATTTATACTAATTTTGAAGCCTCGGCTTAAAACTGAAGTTTGATTTTTGTCCGACAATTTTGGAATTATTCTATTAATTTGGCCACAAATTTGAGGTCTGCCATTGTCTACGATCACTCCATAAAATCTTTTCTCATATTCCACGATATGAGCTCTTGATGGTCTTCCCATTTTTAGTTCATTTGATATTTCATTTTCCAGAAATGATACCTCAAATTCATCTTTTTGATGAAACGGATAGTGAACAGACACTTCTTTATTGATTCGTCGAATTTGAGGGAAAGAATAGCCGATTAAGTGAAGAACAGATTCAAGAGTTCCCTTGATTACTTTGGTTACTTCTTCGACAGTATAAACTCCAAAACAATTTTCAAACATTCTTTGATTTTCTTCGACAAAAACTGTTGTGTGATATCTAACTCTTGGTTTTTCCATTTTATTAGATCTAATGAATCATTGAATGATTAAGTCTAACATTTATTTTAATTAAAACCGTTTTTTCTGTTATTTTTATAAATTTAATTAAACTGTTTTATCATTTTGTAAATTAAAAGTTATTTTCCAATTAATTGATATAAAAATACTAATTGTTTTAACGAGACTTTAGTTTTTTGCCATTTATTGCCATTTAATCCAATAAATGTTTGAAAGAAAGGTTTGATTTATTTATAATTTTTGGATTAAAGAAATTGAATTAATGTTAAGTATAATATATGGCCATAAGTTATGGCTATAATTAATGGATAAGTAATTAATTACTTCTTTACCGTTTAATTATAAACGAAAGGCTTAAGAAATGTCTTATCGAAAGACATCTTCTTTTAAGTCAAGTCTTAAAAATAAATTTTTTAGCCATAATACCATAAATTATTTGTTTATTAAATAACTAATTGCTTAATGAAACTTGCTAGTTGCCTTAACGCTAAATTTGTCAGTTTAGCAATTTGTCAAGTTCACATTTCAATTAAGTATATTTTATTACTTTTTGACATTTAATTAATAGCATCAAATATAAATTATTGGATTTAATTTAATTCAATCTCAGAAAAAATTTATTAACCAATATAATTGTGATTGATCATTTTAAAAAATAGTGTTAAGGTGTCTCTGCATTAGATTAACTAACTGTAAGTATAAATAATGCAAACAAAAAGACTTTGACTTTATAACACACTTTTTCAGTCATTATTTCGATAATTATTGGGAAACTCCTATATTAGAGTCCAAATTATATTCTGTTCTTAAATTTTCAAATTATTTTTTCATCGATAATATCAAAGGACTCAACAAAAGTTCATTTATTATAAAAAGAATATAATTTTGGTATAAATTATTAATTAACTAAAACTATTCAACTCTTAATACAATTGATTTATTAAAAAAAATTGCAGATTAAATGATACATTTCTTAAAATATTTGTGTGAACAAAATTTAGAGCAAGGTCCATTTTCATAAATATTATTTGTTTAATCGATCAGTTCAATGAACTCTATTGTCAACTTTTAAAACCAATGAAATGAGTTACCCCTAATCTTTTTATCCATTTTTTGTATACAAAAGATTAAATTTAGTGAAACACTATTTATAAAGAGATTTATTCAATTAATTGATTCAAAGTTCTTGAAATCAGGAAATATAGAGTTTTTATCGAAAGTGTTTCGCATATATTAATCTCAGTTTAAATTTCTAAGGATTTCATTAAAAACACAAAAGTCTTTTAATAGTTCTTTATTTTTACCTCAAATTTCAATCTTTTAACCTCTTATTGATTGAAATATTTGTTTTATATTTAAATTAAAATCAATTACCAATTAATCAAAGATTAAGTTTAATATCTTTTAATCCACAAAAATTAAATCAAAATTTAATTAAAATATTTTTTTGTAATTTAATACAATTTAAATAAAATTTTCATTTAATTTATAATATATTTATATGTAATTCATTCTAAAAATATTAAATTACTTTTAATAACAAAATTGAATACAATTTTCAAATTCAATAAAAACAACAAAACTTTTAAATTTGGCGCAAATTTTGACGAAAACATTATTTGGTTTAAATGTCTTTCGATGTAAACAATTATTGTTCAGATTTTATATATTTAATAATTATTTAATTGAGACTTAAATTACGATTAAAATTAGTTTTAAACCAATTCTTGTTTCGATAAATATTGAGATTAAAAGTTTAATAATTAATTATTTTGTCTAAAACTTAATTTATATAATATTTTGTAGTTAAATTGTTTTAAGTAAACATATTTTAAAGAAACGCGAATTGAGTTCAAAACAAAAACATTTAATAATTAATTGAAATCTCAAAGAAAACTATTTTTATTGAATTAATTATTGGATTATTTTATTGACTCATTTGTGACTTAATATAATTTTTAAAGAAAAGTTATCCCAAAATGGATTATAAATCACTTCTTTCTTTGGCTGAGAAGAAGTCTAAGGACTCAAACAATGATTTCCTGATTAAGAAACGACCAAAAGAGGGACAAACTTTGGGTCCGAATAAGGCATCGATTGAAGCGTTTAAGGCTCGCAAAGAAAAGGAAGAAATGGAGAAAATGAGACAAAGACAGAGAGAAAAGGACAGACTTCTGGCCCTAAGAATGCAAAACTCAAAGTCTATGAAAAAGGCAAAAATGATGAAAACACGAACCAAAGACAATGACTTCTCAAGAATTGTTTTAACTGAAGAACAATTAGAAGAACAGCAAAGGGTTGAGGAGAAACTTAAACGAAAAGGTACTCAAGATTTAACTCAAAATAGGAAATCAATTATTGAAAGGGAGGACAATATCATAAGAAATGCCAAAAATGGGGCCAAACATCTCAACAGAGGTTCCGATACTTCACACAATTACCAACAGAAATGTCCCAAAAGTGATGACATAAAAGACCAGAAGTCTAATAATGAGAATCAAAAGAAGCCCCGAATCGCAAAACCAGCGATGAGTTACGAACAGCTCTTGAATTTGGCGACAGAAAAGTCAAAAACTGAAAAAAAGGATTTAATCGAAGAATTAATGACTGAATTCAAAGAGAAGAAACAAATGCGACCCATGACTCAAAAGGAAAAGGATAGAATCAAAGAAGAGATGTATTACAAACAGAGGGCACACAAAGGAATGGCAAAACTTCCAGATAAGGAACAAATTAGAAAAAATAAAACTAATTCTTCCGGTAATAAGAAAGATATGAATTCCATTCCTAAACAAAAGCCAAGTTTCGATCCGAACAGTAAATATGGAAACAATAAATTTATTCCAAAAACAAGTGAATCAAATGTCACACAAAATGAATTGAAAAACGATAGAAATGGAAATAATTATAATTTAAATTCTAATAAAAGATCTGTCGATCGACCGACGAATGAGAGGCCGACAAACTCTTCGATAAAACAGGACTCAAGACTAACAAATGATTTCCGAAAATTTGGACAAAACTCAAGTTCAGCGGCGAATAAGTCACAGATTTTGAATAAAATGAATAATCGTTTGAATTCGAGGGACAAAGAATATAATGAAAGAGTCTTATATGCCTCCAAAGAACACCAAAAGAGTATTAATGATAACAGACTTATAAATAGAGGTATAAATGAGAGGGCGAGACCTCCCTCTCCACCGTCAATGCGAAGACCTCCCTCTCCACCGTCAACGCGAAGACCTCCCTCTCCACCATCAATGCGAAGACCTCCTTCTGCACCATCAATGCGAAGACCTCCCTCTCCACCATCAATGCGAAGACCTCCAGATAGACTTCCTCCTCTCCCTCGACAAAGGCTTCCTCCTCCTCCTCAACCAAAACTTCCTCCAATTGGTAATCATTATAGAAGAGGAATGTACGAGGACGTATCAGAATATATGGACGAAGACTATGAAGAAGAAGAAGACGACGATATGTCTGACTTTATAGATGATGGACCCGAAGAAAAACCTGAAGAAGAGGACTATTCGCGAGCCATAAGAGAAATATTCGGTTACGATAAACGAAAATTTCGTAATATTGATGACGACGACGACGACATCGAAGAGTCCAGTTTTACACAATGTATGAAAGAAGACGCCAGAAGTGCACGAATTGGTCTAATGGAGGACTTAGAGGAAGAACGCAAAGAAGAAGAAGAAATGAAAAGGAAAGCAATGATGAAAAAACGGTTAAAATAGTGATACGAATTTGATTTAGTTATAAATGGAATTAATTTAATGAATATTTTTTTTTGTAAAACTACTAATAATTTGTTAATCGAAACAAATTTTTTTAAAATCGATTTATTGATTAAATATATTTTGCTTTTTTGAGCATTTATTCAAACTTTTGAATCATTTTATGAAGAGTTGATAAGAGTTGTCGGCTAATGACTTATCATTAATAGTGAAATTAAATACAAATATCTAAAAAGATATTATTCGTGCGAACAATAAGGCATTTCAAGATAAAATAGGATCCTTTTTGGATAAAAACTACTATATTGTACAGTAATGTAATGTACTAGGTAATACAGGATGTTTAACTTCTTTGAATTATATGAGAATTGTTCAGTAAATATGTTTTCCGTCGAATAAAAAACAGACAAAAAACTGTTTTAAAAGTGATTTCCCGTTAATACTGAAAAACGATTACATTTTTCTTTTATTGCTTTTAATATATTTACTCAGAGTAAAATGTGCTTGATTATTTCTAGGAACATAAAAAAAACTATTAGTTGAAAATGAATTTAATTCAAAGTAATTAATGACTACTTTTGTTGGAATCCGACTGAAGTGACGCAACATTTTTATCGATTTTTTCGTTTAATTCAATTTATATAAAAATTTTTATTTTATTATAAATTTCGGAAAAATTAATTCATTTTTATAAAAGTATTTTCCATTAAATTCATTATAAAAACTTTATTAATAACTAAGAGGTTTGATGTGTGGGTCGGATGAGAACATCATTGATCTCGACGTGTGCCGGCATTTCCAGAACATTGACTATTATCTGTGCAATATCTGAGGCCTGAATTGAAGGGGTGTTCGCATAAAACTCTTTTCCTTTATCTCTGTCTTCTTGTAGTCTGAGTGCGAACTCAGTTTCTACGACTCCGGGACTGATTAGCGTTACTCTGATCCCACTTTTCAAAGCTCTTAATTCCTGTCTTAAACCCTCTGCCAGAGCTCTGACCGCAAATTTTGTTGCGCTATAGAAATGAGTTGCGGCGGACGGCACTACTCGATGGCCAGACATACTGCTCACATGTATTATATGGCCGTCGTTTATATTTTTGCTTCTCATCAGTTGAATGGCTTCTCGGGTGCAGATCGAGAGAGCCGTCACATTGACGTCCAGCATCTCTTTCCACGACTCAGTCTCTCCTGAGATGAGTGGAGAGTCTTTTGCCAAACCTTTTAATATAAATCAAAATTATTGACTAAAATTATAACCAAAAGTACCGGATAAGAGTACCGGATAAAAGTACCTGCGTTATTAACACAAACATCAATTCGACCGAATTTTGATTCGATTTCTTTGAACATCGATTTAATGTCGGATTCATTCTTAAGATCACATTTTATGCCATTGAAAGTACCCTTCAGTTGCCTTTCCTTTAATTCTGTCTCCAATTGTTTTAACTGTAAATTTAAATATTTTATAATCAAAAAGAATTACTGTTCACTGAGAAACAGTTGGCGAGGGTTTGGGAAGGGTTTGGGAAGGGTTTGGGAAGGGTTTGGGAAGGGGTTAATAAGAGGTTAATAAACATTTATTGAATAATTATTAATTTACACAAAATAAGGATATAATCGTTAGCTATAAATGAGTCATACATTTGTTCTTCAGATAAAAACTATTTAATTGAAGTTTTAAGACTAAATGATGAACGGAATGCTCACCTGATCCACGTTTCGCGCACAGCCCACAACATTGAGCCCGTGTTCAGCTAACTTTATACAAAGAGATCGTCCAATACCCACTGAAGATCCGGTGACCAGGGCTACTCTACCCAACCATCGCTCCATTATTTTAGATATTAAGTGGTGTTTATAGAGTTATTAATAATGATATCATATTTATTTATTCCCTATAATTGATAAAAAAGACCTGATTTGAACGGAATAAGTAAACGATTTATTGTAAACCCTTAGCACAGAATCAAATAAAAAGCGCTATTTTTTAAATGAAATGTTTGAACGCATTTAAAATTCCACTGAATTTTTGTATTAAATATTTTAGTATTTTCTGTAAATTCTTTGATAATCAATACTTTCTTTATTTTTATCTCAAAACAAATTCTCCAAAATTAAGAGCTTTAAAAGTGATTAGAAATACTATTTGTGGTATAAAATGTTTTAAATCCAAAACTCAAATATTTTCTATTTTTCCCGGAATTTGTTTTAAATCCTTAAATCGTTTAACGTTTTGATTAAATCGTTTTTAATTTTAATTCAAATATGAGTCAAATAATCGGATTTAATACAAAAGAAATTTTTCGATATTTTCTTATTTTCTTTATTTTCTTTCGTACTTTTGTTTTCAAATACGTACAAAGACTGTATATACAAGGTCATAGGAATTAGCAAGTTTATATTTGTTAATAGATTTAAATACTTAAATACTTTGAAACTAAATGTGTCCAAAATTAACGATCTTTTTATTATAACAATTCGCTTAACTTTCAAATTTGTTTCAGATCTTAAAATTTGTATCTTGCTCAATATACAGGTATATTCGAATTGGAATTCCAAGAATTGTTAATTTATTGAATATGCGCTGAATATTTCACCGAAAAATATTAGAAAAATAATCAAATAATAAATATTCTCTTTAAGTGTTTGATTGAAATGTAGTGCAATATTGGCGCATGGCTACTTTTACCTAGAATCAAGTTTTCAATTAGCGAGCAAAAAAGTCTAGTTCAAGTATCTTGAGATGTCCTAGATAATACTTTTTGCCTCTACATGCTTAGTGTTTAAACTCTAGAGATTGAGTTGAAAACAAAAAATCAATAATTGGAGCAAATCTAAGACTAAACCCAGTCTTTTGTAAACAGAAACCGATCCCTTCCAGAGCTCAGAGAAGTGGCTAACAAACTGATCGATCAGTTTTTCCAATAGATTTTATTAATGATTATCTTATCTTCCGATTAGATACCATTTAAATGAATTGATTTCAATCTAATGATTGATTGAATGTTATTTAAAAAAGTTTAAGTCATTTAGTTTTCAATCAATTAATTGATTGAAAATTAAGTGAAAAATTATTTCTATAATAAAAATATTAATCGAATAATAATTTTCAATAATATTATCGATTCATTCATTCATTTGATTAGATTTTTGATGAGATATTATTGACAAATGTTAGGATTCAGACACTAATCGAAGTTAAGCCTCAATTCGTCTGATCAACACTTATATATCTCTACATACAATGTGTGTGTTTTACAACTATGCAGGTATATCATAATATACACTGATATCATATCAGTGATATGTATACCTGCACATAACCTGCTGAGAACAAAGCGGTGTTTTTCTTAACAATTATCTAATAAAATGTTATTTTTTATATTTTTCTAAGAAATTATACTCTTTTTATCACTTTTTGGTATATTTTTTTCAACAAAAAATGAGATAAATTTTGTCAATAAAATTAAGTTCAATAAAATTATTTATTAATTTTACGACAAATGTATTAATAAATGAATATACGGTTATATTAACCAAAACTGGATAATCTAGTTTAATTTATTAAAATTTATTTAAATGATTGGAATTTCATGTTCTAAAAATAAGATGTCCTAGCTACAGATATGAGACGTGTGACAAACATTAAAATATATTACGAAATAAAAAAATAGTAGTATTTCTAAGTTGTATTAAAACACATTTATTTAATTTTAATAATCGACTGTTAATCGATTTTTTAAAAATCCATATTTATTTTGATCGCAAATCCCATGATTTTATCTAAAGGTTTTTAAGTATTTAACTAAAAGTTGCTTGATCACAATGACGATTCATATTTCAGATGAAATTGAGAGAAAGTATAGATAGTTGTTATTGAATCACTAAGAAATATTACCTTGCTAATTTGGCTAATTTTATCAATTGTTTATAAAATCAATAGTTTTGTTGAGTAGAAAACAATGAAATGATTTTTCTTTGGAATACTTTTACAGAGAAATCATATGACAGTTAAGTATAGGATAATTATATTGAGAGTCAGTATATTTGAGTCGATTTTTACAATTGTTTGTCATATTTTCTCTTTATATTCAATATATGACTGATAACTGCTTTTCGGGTCTTCACATATTCTTTACGATTATTATATTTTTCTTTATATAAAATACGAAATGTGTTATTAAGTTTATTATGTAATCATTACTTCTATAGATTTTTGTCGGAATTTCTTCTTTTAAATATCGTTTGGAAATAAAATGAAGTGTTTTTTATTGAAGCACTTCTTTTAGCGGAGAAAAACTTGTTTTCTCTTTAATAGTCAGTTATGGCTATAATCTTAACTTTTTCTCCTCATCTCTTCTCTTATATGTGGAGTACATTCTCTGGTCATATATCGAGTGACTCATTCTATAATGACTTAAGTAGTGAAGACTTTCCACTAATATTTTCATAGATTTGTTTCTTAATTCAGTCAATAATTTTTTTTCTCTTTCGCTTCCAATGAGTTTTATTTGCTTTGAGAGCATAAGAGTTGTGGAAATTAAAAAGAAATTTCATTTCAAAAACAATTTCCGAAATTCAATCTATAAAATGAAAAGAAAATAAACACAAAGAAAGGGAGAGAAAGGGAGAGGATATACATATTGTGGATATATATTCAGTTATCATAAAATATATACTTTGCTATTAGTGTTTGAGCTCATTATTCAAACAAATGGGAATATCATTTGTCAATTGAATACATATTTATCAATCGTCTGTATTTTCATATTATATTTCATATGAATTCAATGAATTCAAAGAACGAGTTTTCGCACAAATCGTATAAAACTTATAAAATGTTTTTTCAATTCTTTTTTTTATTGTAATCTTTTGGATAAATAAATAGAAAAATAACGAAAAATGAAAACTGAAAATCACTTTTACATTGAAAGGAAAATATGTGAATCATTTGCCAATGAATTAATACCAACACTACTGTCTTATGATTCAAAATACTAATTATTAGGGATCGGAACACCGGGGCGTCTGTTTCCTATACCACTTATGTTATGCATTATTCGCTACAATAATTGTTTTTAGCGGCGATTTTTTATTTAATAACTTCTAATACACTTATAATGATGTGAAGCACACACTATATGTACTGATTTCAAGTGATATCGAACAGAACAGTTGAGGGGGAAGTTTATTGTCATCACATTCTGGCAGAGAAAGTGTATGTACAGCTGCCTATGCCCTGATTGTATCGGTTTCCTCATCATTTGTAACTATTTGACCACAAAACTCAACCTTTGTTTCCGAGAGACATAACTCCCGAAACAAATAATTTCAATATTAGTCTAAAACACGCAATAAATTGTTCGGAGAGTCAACACAAAAATGTTTAATAAATGATTATAGAAATGATTTTAAATATTTTTTTAAACTCAAACTTTATTAACATTTAAGTGGAAAATACAGTAAATTGTAGTCAGAGTACAAAAAACCATTGATTTTAGGAAAATATAAAGTTTTATATAAGAGTTGTAATCATATAATACAATAATTTGTTGGGATTTCACGCAAACACTTAAATAAATTAATGTTAATTTGACTTTTCTTTGAATTTTTTTCTGAATATAAATTCATTTAATAATAGTTTAGTACCAAAAGAAGAGAAGTATATATCAAAACCATTAACGCTATCATTAAATACAGAAATTGTTGTTATAATAGAAATGATAAAAGGATTTCATCCAAAGAGAACTCTTTTATATAAGATTGTGATTATTAGGAATAAATGCTTAACAATTGTCTCTTATGTTCAGCTCTGGTTGCGATCAAAACAATAATTTGTATTTAAAGAGAGAATAAAAACTAGTCGTTAGACAAAGAAAAATACATTTTAAAAATTATATAAAACCGAATGAATACTATATTAAAAGAATATTAAAATTAAATATTATTATTAAAATTAAAATAATAATAATATTTTGGTTTAAATAACATAAAGAAGTACTGAGATTTCCAGTGCCTCATAACATGAGGGCCACTGAAAAGTTTTGCCAAATAATAACAATTATTATTGAATATAAAAATATTCAATTGTTTTGACTTTTGTCTTAAAATTGGTTAAGAATATGAATGTTCACAGAACATACAGTGGATATATCATAGATATATGTTTTCATATTTTCATATATGGCGCTAATGTGGACAACCTTCAGCTAAGGGACGGATATATTCGCCTCTCCTTAAGCCGATGGCAACACAATTACCGACCATTTGAAAAATCAAAAAAGAAATGACAATAAACTCAAACTTCGAGTTAGGATTGTCTTCAAATAAGGAATGTGTGCAAAAAAGACGGAGAGATGAGTAGCGCTCAGCCATACTGTCAAACATTTTAAGCTTATATTAAGCTCTAAATCTAATGAACAGATGAATGAAGTGACAAACAGAGGGGACGGGAATCATACCTTCCCGTCATTTCGGGTCATTTTTGAAGAACTGATCATTTCTAACAAAAAATATAAATATAGTTTTGATTTTGTGCTGTTCTTCAAAAATGCCTTCCAATTCGAGACTAACTCAAAGGTTTCGGTCAGTTTCGAATTGGGGCCGAAAGCGCTGTTTGTTTTAAATATATATAATTTAGAAAAACAATTTACAAACAGTACGGGTGACAGAACTGGTAGACCAGACGCTGTGATCTCTCAGTCTTTTTCATTATTCCTTTTTTATAATATTGACGGATAGAACGACTCAGTTTGTCGTAATTCATTGCGGGTCTATTTTTACGTCTACCCCAAAGGCGGGCCACTCGGACTGAATCTTCGATTTTGAAAACACCTTTAGGTCTGTCCATCCATCGAATACAACTGCCGTACAGTTGGGGCTGAGAAAGCAGTTCTTTGAGAAACTGCCATAAGTGGATGTGAGAACCCGAACCACTTCGGCCGGTAGTGGTAGAGGTGGCCGTATTTGACTGTTCGAGAGACGGGTTGGTTGTAGTGGAGGGAACATCACAGCCATCATCGCTTATGTCATCTGTTTTAAGGAATAATTACCATAAACTATGAGTTCCAGACATTAATTCGAATTTTTGGTAATTAAATGCTTTGATTTGTGATAGTTTTGGGGAATGAAATGCAGTTTTAAGACTTTTAGAGCGCAGTCCAAAGTTTAATGCTTTTTATCGGATGACAGGATTGCAGTGCAATACTAAATAACCATAAAATTAAACTAAAATTTACTTCAAAAGAGTTGTTATTATCAAAAATGTTTTATCATTTACTCTATATTAGTATAACTCAAATGGAGAGTTATATCAATAATATCGTTATAAACCTCTTTACAGAAAATTAGATAATCATTGCTTGACTTCTAAGAAATGAATGCATTATTTGTGAAGAAATCATTACTTTTTTCAACAGAAAAAAAATTTGCGAACGATTTTCAGACTAAAAGTTAGGAAAAAAGGGGTCAAAACAGAAACTTTTGAAGAAAAGGCAGAGAAATAGAGAACAAAAAAATATGGAAAAACTTTTTGTTTTTTCAGACAACTCTGAAGTGGTCTTTGAGTTAAAAATATGTTGAGTCCGACAAAAATAAGTTAAAGTTAAGCATAAAAAGCATTTTTCAAGACATAGCCCACAGCTATTCGGCAAAGACTGGATGAGTGCTACTGTTGCTAATGTGCAGTTCCAGTGAGCGCATACTGTAGAAGCCTGTGCTGGTAGTAAAGGCAGTGCTGGCAATGGGTGAGGCATTTAATGGCAATGGCTTAACAGAGAACAGCACATAACAGGTAAAGCTATTGCGAGCACTAAAGCATAACATCTAAAACCTGTTGCGATATTAGATTAGAGACATAGAGACCAATGATGGCAGTCATACATACCATCGCTTTGCGTTCCTTCACTGCCATAATCAGAGGTAACAATAGGGCCGCTCTCTATGCCGTCCAGGCATTGGAGGCCAGGCTTTGGGGAACCAGTAGTTGTGTGACCGGTTATGATCGATGCTGGAGAGGAGCACATCGGTGGCGATACCGGTGACAGGCATACTGTGTACAGGTCTGAGGCCATACTCTCCTGACCAGGAGAGGGCACAGCACTGCTATAAGATGGCGGTGACGTCGAATAGGGCGGCGACCAATTGCTTGCACTGTTGGCTGACGACCAACCGTTCAGAATTGAACTGAACTCAAGAATGCTTTCCTCGGGGCTAAAGTCGACGGCTAAACATAAAGCAGAGCATTATATAAGCGATGGGCAAAAAAGCGACTGACAGTCAACACAACCCAAAGCACAAACACAAGCACTTCATCTAATTATTACTAGAATTTATGCGACATTTCTTGGAATTATATAATGACAGACAAACTATTTGTAGGATCAGAACATACCTGTCTTCCAGATTTCGAGCTGTGCGTAAAGAGTTTCGCCACAATTAGGAGCCCTCTGTTTAAAGTCAGACTCTGAGAGGTTGCAGAGCGCCATTCCGTCCATTTGGAAGTAATCCAATCCAAACGGGGGAAGACTGAACTGCCTCTGAGTCCATAACAACCAATTTATGACATCTCTGACACTCCAATTGAATGGATCTGTTATTCAATTCATTCAACTATTAGTTCATTGTTTCCAAAGTATTCTAATTATTCTTTAGATTAAAATCATATCTTTTGTGTCATTACTCTTATCTTTAGAAGAATTTAAAGAATGAAAGAGAAATATAAGACTTTTATGACTCAATTGACAATAGATTAAGACTTTTCTTTAAAAAAAATCAGAACAAAAAAGTGTCGACAAAAAGGGCAGTAATGAAGGCATTACTGGAAAGTAAGGCTAAAATAATGTTATGTTTGGATAGTATTTGAATGCCATCGAAGTAATGACCCATAAGTACTAAAAGACATTGAGATTGGGGTCGATTCCCGTCAGTGCCCGCAAACAAGAGATGCAATGAATCCAAAAAACAAAATACTGTTTTGTGACCCAAATAGAAGTCGTTTCGCTTAACTCCTATTTTCTTGAAAACAAGTGTTTTGTTTCTCTAAAAATGTGTTCAAAATTTTTATTTTTAAACCGAATTTTGTGACAAATATGTGATAAAACTGATGGCTCTCTGAGAAGGCCTTCGGGTCACACATTCTATGCTTTACATAATCTTTCGCACAAATACAACGTTACGATCAACAGGTGGGGGTATTTCGGGAGCGCACTATCAGGTATTAGATTAACACTAATGGGGTCTATAAACAACTGCTTAACGTAATGCCAACGCAAAGTCATTAAGAAATGGTTAGAAATGTATAGAAATGAATCCATTGATTGACTCTTTAGTCAATTATTTCATTAAAGTTGAGATGACTTACCGGCAGATATGTTGAGGGCATCGCACGCGAATCCGATTTCTTTGGCGCATTCTTTGAGGGCCAAGTTCTGGACTTGTGTCAGGTAGGAGACGTCCATAGCTGTTAACATAACCACTGAATTGAATACCAATAACTTAACACAACTTAATATTTGATTGTTTTACAACACTTGCGATGACTTTTGATGGCAACTGATCTCCAACTGAAGGCTAAGTCACTACAACTACTGCCTTTCAATACTCGTCTCTCTAAAGAGGGAACGCCTTAAACCAGTTCTCTGCAATCGTATGGCAAACATGTGATGTGTGGCCCCGCCTTTGCTTTGCCCTCAACTCTGTTTGTGTTGACTGAATGACGTCTTTCTCAGATTAAGAGCTCAAACCAATAAAATACGTCAATTCATTAATTTGTCTTAAATTGAGTTACAAGTGTTTAAAAGACAATATCTTTATTCTTGTAATCAATTAATCGCTACTTTTATAATATACTTTCATATCAACCAAATGGCAGTAATTCAGAGATAAATCACTCGTTTATGAAATTTAGATAATATTAGAAAATGAGATAATATTTATGTTTAAACCCTAAGTCTACGTGACTTTTAAATGTCAATACAATTGTATTAACAGTTTATGCAGTTATGCAAACATTTAATTATATTAAATAATAGACTTTATTTACAAATAATAATATAGTTTTGTCTGATATTTGCGACGACAGGACATCAATATTTGTATGAAATGATAATCTTTTGAATCGCAAAAGTGTTTTGTTTGTTAAATGAATATCTTTTCTGTTTTACAGCTTTTAGAGAACCAAACGTATGACTCGAAGACATCAAATGATCGCTGATTAAACCCTTTTCTTATTTTCAATTCAACGCTTTTTTATCTATAATTTGTATTTTATGACCAAATAATGCATTTCACTGAAACTTCATTTCTTTTATCGCAGATTTCAACTGAAAAAAAAAAAGATAAAAGAAGTTCAGAAAAGCGAAGACTCATTCAATGCCCGAAAACGAGGACCGATGCGTTCGCTCAAAGAGCTCTTTGCATGAGTTCGTTGTCTTTTTTGTCAATAGAAGTTCAAAGAATGTGGACTTATTGTGGATTAACTATAAGGGAGAGGAACACAAATTCATTACAATTAGACCGAAACAGCGAACGCGTTATAATACTTATGTGACTCATCCCTGGATTTTTAGGGACTCACAAACCAATAGAAGACTTTGTTTCGATACCAAATCTAATGTTTTCTTTGAACACATGAAGAATAATCTGATATATGTGGCCACAGATATGCCTACAAATAATTTCCAAGTGGTTAATATCTTTGACAATTCGCCAAATTTAAAAGAGTTTTGCTTTGACTTCTTATTCCGAACTATCGATCGAAACCAAAACATAGAGTCTTTAGATTTACCCAAAACTGTTATCAATGATTATAATAATTATATTAATTTGTTTTATAAAACTATTTAAATAATTTTTACAAACTTTGAGTTATATTTATAATCATTTTATAAAAAAGTCATTCAAATGTTATTAATGTTTACTTTTTTTTGTAAATTTTCTTTTTTAGAATAAAAATAAATATGAAATAAGAATTAATTTATTTGGAATTAAAATATCATTAGATTTAAATCAGTTTAAATTAATTAATTAATTATTAATTAAAAGTTAAAAATATTTTAGGGATAAATAGTATAAAATCGTAACTAAATTTCTGAACGCAATGTTGACGTCATAGAAGTGAATGTTTGGCGCTTTTCATTCATTTGGCGTCAAAATATTTTTCGTTCAAAAGACAAATCTTTTGTTGAATTAATTGATTTACTTTTGTTTGATTACATTTAAATCTTGTAATTTAAGCGATGGTTATAATGGATTCATATGAAAGCTCTGCAAAAATCCGAATTACCGGCGCTTTAATGCAAAACTTTATACAAAAAGCGGCGACACTTATGGGAGAAGTGAAGAAAGTATTGTTTCCATCATTTCATTTGATTTTCAAATTAATTGAAATGTTTTTCAATTGATTTATAGCTCGAAAGTGATGGCAAAAGAGCCACTTTTCAGACCACTGATAATGTCTTCGTTCAGATTTTATTCACAGAACCGGTATTTCATTGTTTTAATTAAAAGTCAATTTTAACGGAAAGGTTTGTTTGTAGGTCTCGGGAGCCCTTCATTTGAATCTTTTGACGGAATTGTATGGAATTGTTTTGACCAGAAATCAATTCCAATGCCATCGATATAAACAATTCACTGAAATGGCCGACAAAACCTCCGATGGAAAGGACTTGATATTCGGTAATTTTGTGGTCTTTTTATTTATTATAATTAATTCTGAAATTACAGATACCGACACATATCATGAATTTGTGGCACAATTTGTAAAGAACTGCGACCAACACATCAATTGTTTGGTAGAAGAAGAGGGCGACCAATCGGTGATTACGCCCTCAAATAACTTCTCACTTCCCGAAGACATGGACTTAAGTACTCAAGAAATGAGTTTCCGATAAAACAATTTATTTCTTTCATTGAATTCGAATCCGTTTTAAACTTTATTTCATTAATCTTTTGAACTCAATTCGTAAACTTATCTATAAATTAATGAATTCAAAGATTCCTTTAATTATTAATAAATATTTTATTATAAATCGAATTTCTTTGCAATTATTTAATGGGAGAATTAGGGGATAACAATATACAGTGGATGCTTGGTTCTAGTAAAATGATCTGGTTATATCAAAATGAGCCTGCTTAACATTAAGACTTCAATAGGAGCTGCGGTGCATTTAAAATGACCTAATTAAATCGAAATCTGGTTATATCAAGACCTGTTAAATCGAGGATCAAATGTAATTTGTTTGAAATGAATTTAATCATTGATTAGTATTTGAATATAAAACAGTTTTCAATAAAGTGTTGACATTTTGTTCATAATTTTTAAAGAAATAATTTCTTGTATTTTAATTAAATTTAGTTTACTTTAAGTAATATATATTAATAAATATAAAACCAAAGTATTGGACAACTTTTCATTGCTGTTATTCTGTGTTCAAAAAATGTTAATTTGAAGCTAATATTAAATAATTAAAGTTTGCTGTCATTCATAACATCGATATTACAGTTATGTTAAAAATATTTAATTGAATTCAAAATTTAGTTAAAATCTTTACAAGACTTTATTTTGATAAGAAGGGACATTTTAACATTAGTTGCTAGGAACTTAAAAAGTATATGATGATTAATGAAAAATAGCTTGATAATAAATAAGTGTACTCTAATCTTTAATGTTAGCATGGCCAAAATCCTTTAAACTGAAAATCATCCATATACTGTCTAGATCCTGAAAAGGGAATAAGGAGTTGTTTAAGGGAATTTTAAGGGAAAGGGAAAAAAGGTTTTTTTTAAGGGAAGGTAAGGGAATCACTTTTGATTTGTAAATTCCTTTAAAATTCCCTTATAACAGGATTTCAAACTAAATTAAGCCGTAAATTGCTAGAAATACATTGGGGTTTATTATATCATTCTTGAATTTATAATTTATGGCCACAAAATAAAAAAATTTTAATAATTATTTTAGTGATAATTCCAGTGAAATGATTTAACTTTAATAAACTAAAAAAAAAGTTAATAAAACTAATTTAAAAAAAATTATAAAGTAAATGCATTTTAACACTAATTAACCTTTTAAGGGAATAAGGGCTTTTTAGGGGAATCCCTTAACAATTTGAGCCAAGGGAAGGGAAGGGAATGAAAATATTTCTAAATGGAAGGGAAGGGAATACAAAATCTTAATTTTTTCGGTCTCTAATATTTTCTATGGGTGACATAGGTCCTATGTTCATGGCTTTATGAACTCATTTGCTCAACGCTTTGGCTAACTTTAATGCATATAATAAGTTAACTTTTGAAAATTATAAGAATCATGTTCAATTTTCAACATATCTACAACAATTTCAATAACAGGGAGTACTTATATCTATACCCTGTTGTCATGGTCATTCCATTTTAGGTATTATATACTTTTTAAGTTAATGAATCCGAAATTAACATATTAGCATGATATTAGCATGCAATTTTATAATATGGAATAAATTTACATGATAATTATTAAATGAAAAATAAAGAGAAGTTGAAATTATTGGAAAATAAGATCTTAGCCTAGTTTAGATTAGCTCCACAGTTAGCTTGCTCAATTTTCATTTTGAAAGCAAATAAACATTTTTAAAGAATAAACATTTGTAAGTAAAGGGCGTCGACTGATGTAATCGAGGAAGTTTTGTCACAATATTATTCTATACATATGTTTTGTAAAATTTTTTGTTTCAAATCAACGAAGTGTTGAAGGGATGGCTTATTATGTCTGCAAATTAGGTTCCACTCAATAACCAAAAGGTTTTCTTTTTATTTCCACTATAAGACAGTCGATGACACCAAATGTCACACAGAATGAAGTGTTGGGCCCTCAATACCCCTATAAATGCTATAATAATTAAACGGCAAATAAAACGGTTTCTAAACTGATTAAAAAGAGCATGATAACTTTATTCATTAAATTTTAATGATTAAAATAAGTTATACTCTTGTGAAAACATTAAATTTAAATACCTTATCTATTCTTAATTATAATGAAATGAGCATGTAAAATATTTAAGCATGCTCATTTTTATTTTTCCTTTATTTTATCCTAAATTTGATGATTAAATCTAATATAAACTAAATTTTAATTAAACAATAAAATGAATTTCAAATAACGAATACTTTGTCTTCGCTTTAATTCATGAATTCATTTATAAGTAAATAAATAAATAAATAAATAAATAATGAGAACCCAATTAAAGGTAGAGATTGTGTCGATTAGGGCTTAAAATATCTTTTATTTTGATTTTATTTTGTTTCTTCCAATTAGTCTACAGAAGATTAATGGCTAAATCATATTGAATATGAATGACCATGCTTAATTGTTTAATTGTAATTCAGAAACGGTAGTGAATCGCAATTATGAATGACTTAAATAAAAATATTTTTAAATTGAAATTAAAATATATTTGATTATATTCTGAACAATAGTTGGGGGAAATGGTATTCGTGTGACACCGGACTAACGAGTGGTAAGTCGTGTCCATAAATATTGAATAATTGTTGTTGTGATGAGTCATTAACTTTTAATCATAAAACAAATGACAGGAAATGTGGTTTAGTTTTAAGTTGGACTTAAGTCTTAAGATTTTATCTGAATCCGATCGGAGGACAACTCAAAGTTTAATCCGAAGAAATCCTTCAAATGAAACCGAAAACAATACTCAAGTATTGGAGAAAATGAGGAAAAGTTAAGCAAAGAATTAGCAAAAAGTTTTGGTTCGGTTGAACTTCAGTCCAAAGAAAAGTTTTTGAGTCAAACAATTCACGCGTTTGTGACTCATAAAAGTCTGTCTAATGTTTAGGGCATTGACTGACAGCACAACATATTATTATTATTACATAAACAGTAAATAAGAGCCTCGAAGTAGTTCTGGAGTCGACTGTAATTTCATATGTGAAGAGTCATTGAGTCTGTGCTTACGTTAAGACTTGTTTTTGAAACACTTTTCAGTCAATCAGTCGTTTTGTGCCTTAAATACGAATCAAAATAAATATTTTTTCGACAATTTATTTGATTTGTATTTTACTAAATAAACACTAATTTATTTGATTTGTGAGAAAAATGTGTTAAAACAAAATCAATGTTTAAATAAATAATTATAAAAACATATAAATTGTGGCCTTATTTCCAAAAATTCATTTAAATTTTAATTTGATTTCAAAAAACCAGTTATGAATTGATATTTGTTTTGGTCAACGATTACTTCAAAGAGTTGGTCCAAAACATATCAATTCTTAGTAAGAAATAGAGATAATAAATGAGTGTTTCACTGATGGCTACGGGCTATACCTGTATTCGACACTTCTTGTGTTTTGTTAACCTCTTGTTTTGGGTAATAATTAATCGATTTTAGCATTAATTAAGACTAAATTGTTTGCAGATATTAGGCTCTTGTGTTTTGGGGATCGGTATTTGGTTAACCATATCGTATGACACTTACGCCCGAATTCTTCCGTCGTATCACATCCTGTCGGCCGACAATTTAGCCATAATTATCGGTTGTCTCACATTCTTTGTGGCGTTTTGTGGCTGTTGTGGTGCGTGGTTTCAGAACAAATGTCTTTTGACCACTTATTTGGTGTCAATCGTTATACTAATGCTGATGGAAATCACTGTCGGGACTCTTAGTTTTGCATTTAGAAGACAATTGAGTCGTACCCTAAAAGAGGAACTGTTGGACGGCATTCAGAATAAGTATTTATTAGACGATAGTAATGGCGTTCGTTCCACTTGGGATCAAATTCAGATAAATTTTAACTGTTGTGGTGTCCAAAACTATACGGATTGGCATTCGATAAAGGCATGGCCCGACCACCTATTCGTTCCAAATTCGTGTTGCATTCCTTCAGACTTTGCAAATGAGACTAAAGTAAAAGAAATGGAAAACAATGAGTTTGAAGAGTGTGGACGTAATCCAGATGTTGAAAGGGATCGTTACAGAAGTCAAGGCTGTTATCATAAGATCCGGCACTTTATTATGAATAACTTACACATCGTAGGTCTCACTTCAATAGTGGTGGCTTTCATTCAGTTCTTTGCAATAGTGGCGGCACTTCTCATAATCTGTACAATGGATTATAAGAAGCGGAACCGTTCGGTATTTCACAATCACAACAGTAGACCCACTTATAATCGAGTGCCGACTCTTTAATCATTTTATTTAAAGCTATTTATACTTAATTTTTGTTTGTTTTCGAATCATTTTTGTCACAATTTTTAAAAATCGTTTTGTTTTATATTTGAATCTCATTATAACAGCTTTTTTAGTACAAAACAAATGAACAAAAACTATAGAATCGAACCATAAGTGCCTCAGATTTTTGTTAATTGTTTCGGTGCTTATGACCGGTGGAAGGCTTTACAAAATATTGAGTAAATTTATAGCTATTTATGGATTTATATATATTTTTATGAATTTCCATTTACTTTGAATTTTATAAACAAATTTATTAATAATTTTAAAATCAATTTTTATGTCAAGAATTGATTGAAATATTAAATGATATGATTCCTAAACTGTGAATATAATTATAACTCAAATATGATTTTATTTGGCGTTAAAATCAATTTGAAAACTAATCATTAATACAATGATTAAAATGTTTGCGAACTTATTATAAATGAAAAGTTTTTAAATTAAAAACTGGTTTTAAAACAAAGAGTGTTTCAAATCGATTGCATTCAACGATCAAAAGCGTAACTAAAGTGAAATCTCAACGAAATTGGCCTTAAATTTAATGCAGAAGTAAAGAACACTTATAAGAAAAGGCTGTGGCTCAGAATTGTTGACCCTGATCAATCCCATTTAATACCAGGATATAAAGTCAATCATTTGATTATTCAGAATTTAAATTACATTCAGAAGTCCTGAGAAATTAAAGATAATATTAAGTCTTTTGAATAGAATTAGAGAATATGTGTTTTGAACAGGAATTGAGTCAAAGTTATGCGATGAAGGAAATGCTTGACTACCGCACCTCCAACTCAGACACTCCTAAACAACTTCCAAGTGATTTCTTTTCTAACACTTTCTCATCAGTTGATAAAAGGTCTCACGAAATGACTTTTGTCTAATTATAATTCATTCGTTCATTAATTATGAATATCCGTTCCCTAAGAGCCCAAAAATTGTTATCTTTTTATGACTTCAATATTGAAATACTTAAACAAATACTTTAATAAAAATTTAATAAAACACCAAATATTGCAAAAGACATACAAATTATTGCGAAAACTTTTTCCAAATGAATAAAAAAATTGAAACAAAAATTTCTTTATTCAGTTTTAAGTTTTTCAGAAAATCAATTTTTCTTAAGGGTTTCACTTTAAAATTATTTGAACAAGCAATTTTTATATCGATAAGTTTTAATAGGTTATAAAGATCACCAATCTTCATATTTTATAAATTTAGTTTTTATCAAAACCTTTTTGATCAAGTACCTTTATTATAATTAATAATAATCAAGTTCAAATTTTAAAACATTGAAAGGTTTTCCTTGATAATTCTTTAGTTATTAAGTTATTAAGGAAAATTAAAAAATTACTTTATTGTATAATTTTCATGAATTTAGCATGCTACTTTTTAAAGAAAATTTCACTTTTAAATAAGCTTAATTTTTAAAAAATTAGGCCAAGAATACAATTTTAATTATTAAATAGTAAGTTAGTGAGAAAACTCAATAATTTTAGTTTAAAAATAATTTTAATCTTGCGAAAATAAAAAAAATCTTATGAAAAAAATTTAATTTATTCCTGAACCGTTTTCGCAAATATTGTATATTTCACATTTTTACTCTAGTTAAGTTATTTTAAGTTAATTTAAGATAAATTGTCATCAATTTGAATGTTTGCATCAAAGAGTTGTGAGAACACAAGTAATGATCCATTTTTTTATTTCACTAATTAATGATAAAAAGAAATATTTAGAATATTTAGAATAAAATAAAATTTAGAAATATTTAGAATAAAATAAAATTAAATCAATTTATAGATTTGATATTAATTTATAGGATTTATATCGCGTTTTCAAATGAGTTTTTTCTCGAGAATTAAAAAGAATTCAAATTCAATAAAAAATAGTAATTAACAGATATTTTAATTTAAAATTCGAGTCATATTTATTGCAAAATATTATCAAAATAGTGACCAAAATGTCTTCGAATACATTTGATATCACATATGAACCGATCACAAGACGACAAACAGTCTTAATGAATTCGTGGTTCACTTATTATGGTTCATTTATTTCAATTTTGGGGGTAATACTAATGGCAATGGCTTTTGGACTGATATGTCTCTCGTTTGTCAATAATTCTAATTCTTATATTAATAACGACATCACTTATCACTTCCATTATGGTATAAAAACATACTTTTAATTCAAATTAAGTGAATAAACATTAAATAGGACTCAATTCTTCGGCTTTCATTCTATTTGTGGGCGCACTCATGGGTTTTCTCGGATATCTTAGGAAATCTTTGTCTAATTTGTCGTTGTCCTGGTCTCTAATGGTTTGCGTTTTGTTTCTATTACTTCAATCAATTATTATAAGTTCGGTCTATAAAAAAGATCTGTCGATTCTCTTCAATACTGAAAATGATATTATATTCAAAAACTATTTTCATTATAAAGAAAAGGGAATCAAATCTAAAGAAACTAAAAAATATAAAAAGAAAATTGATTTAATATCAAAGAAATTTAAATGTTGTGGGTGGAAATCCATTGAAGACATGCTTATAAAACAAAACGATACATTATTGCCCTGTTCCTGTTGCACTGAAACAATTGATTATAATATATGCAACACTTCCATTTATCAAGATGGTTTTAAAAATGAAAATGTTTGCAGAACTACATCCAAATCAGTAAAGAATACCTGTAGACAAGAGTTGGGTCAGGCCTTTGAGGGGGATCTCACTTTTATATTAATTTTCAATGTTGTCATCATATTTTTTGTTTTGGTCAACGCTTACCTTACTTTTGGAATATCCCGTGAATTGTTGAAATTACATCACGAATAGGCTTTACTCAGATATGAAAATATTTCTTTTTTTTAATTCGTATTTTAATTAAGAAATACTTTATTCTCTCATTTATTAACAAACTTTTAATCCAAATATTGGAAAATATATAAAACAATTCAATTATTTACAAACTATTCTTAAAATTTAAGGTAAAGTATAAAAATTCATTCCAATTGACTCTTAATTCAGTTATGTCTTAAAAGTTAATATATTTTATGAAAATAATGAGCGCTCAGATAAACGGCCGTTCAGTTGACCACTGAATCCGCAAAATAAGTGCCACTCTATTGACCATCAAATGAATGCGTGTAATAAGTTATGGCTCTTTAAATTTAATGTCTTTTAAGGCTTTTGCCAATTGTTGGGAGGGATCTATAGTTGTTGTTATCGGTTCGGTTGACTTTTTATGTAAACAGTTCTTACAATTAATGTATTTCGTTGTCATTAATAAGAGTTGAGACCTTAAATGTTTTTTGCGTCGCTCTTCAATTGAGCGTAACTTTTCTCTAAAAATGCTTTTCTTGTCGACGAAGACAGACCCGGGATATTCTTTCATTTGTCTCATTCGTAAGAATTTAGTGAAATCCATTTCTTGGGCGGTTAGGAGCCAACACGTGGCGTTTTCCTCTCTTCTATTCTCTAGTCTTATAATCATTGGTTTTTTGGTTTTATTTTTTTGTGTGCTGTCATTCCCGACACAATAATCGAACCATTCGTTGGTTCTCTGTTTGAGTTCATTGACTTCTCGTTTCATATTTTCGATTCCAAACGCTTTAACCAAAAGTGAAAACTTATTTGAAAAGTGTTTGTAGAGCTGAGAGTCGGCCCAATTCAAGTCTCTTATTTTGAAGCCCGCAGTTTCTGATAAATTACTTTTAGCGGTGACATGACGTGCGTTCAACTGGACATCAAAGACAATCGCATTATAAGACAAATTGATTCACAAAATGACATCAAAATTGATTTATAGCACAATTCATGACATCATTGCATATAATAACAAATAACTTAATAAAAGTAATAAATAAATAATAACCTTAAAGGCGATGATATCATCAGTAGACCAACACAAGAGGTGTTTCAATAAGACTAGAGACTCATCCATACGCTCTGAGACCATAACGAGATCGAAAATACTGTCTAAATGTGATATGTATTGGTTGACAGCATAGGGTTTTGTGAAATCCGTTATATTCATCCCTAAGTCGAACATCATTTGATTGATTCCTATTTTTCCGATATATCTTTCTCTGAGTACTCTATCGGGAATGACTGAAAAGGGGTTCCCAAAAATGTCAAAGGTAATGTTCCACATTTTGTCGAGTCGATAGTAATGAAACATAGACTCAAAAAGTTGGACCGGATTCCTGACTATTGTTATAAATACAGTTGTGTTTGGCATCAGTGAACGCATTGACTCGTAGTCAAGCCTTGAATGATGTGTCAGAATATTATATTCGTGGTGGAATTGTTTGGGATCCGGTACTAAATTCCGATTGAATGGCATCGGATGTCCCAAATAGTTGGCTGTGGCCGGCAATACAAACACTTTATTGTTAACTAAACCATTTCTCATAAAAATGTTTTGTATTGTAGTGGACGCACATTTGTGTGTCTTTAGGAACACTATATTATATTTAGGTCTACAGGTTTTGCTCACATTTTCCACTTTTTCTTCATTTTTATGCTTTACTTTTATTTGATTATTATTTTTATTTGATTTATTCGATGAATTGATTTTTGGGCTAAAATTTTCTGTTGAGTTGTTGTTAGGGTTCGGCTTATAATTAGTGACACTATTGTGAAGACTCAGGAGTTCTCTATTTCCCTGAAGCCAATTATATCGAGAATATTCTTGACTGAAACCAACAGATAAACCAAAATTAGATAAAATAATCGTCACTTCCTTTAAATTTACTCTTATTTCACAAAAAATATATAAAAATTTGTTTGGATTTTGAAAATCAGAGAAAATATTTCTGAACTAAATTTTATTTTCAGATTTAATGAAAGAACTCATTCAGTGTCTAAACAAATCTTCTTTTTTAGTTTATTTAACTTTTATTTGTTTATCAGTTTTAGTTGAAAAAAGTTTTTCATTCATTCATCGAATTTTGGAAATATTTTGATAAAAATAATGGAAAATTTGCTTAACTTTTGTATTCAAATCTGGTTTTATTTATTCTTTTAGAATAGAATTGTTTTTATTGTAAACTTGGATAAAATAACACTTACATCCGGTTCTGTTGGAAATAGGCTGCGATGAAGAATATAGTAATCAATATAACCAAAAGGGTTTTCCGATTCATAATAAGTAGACGAGGGAATAGAGATAACATCCATTTGTTCATAACTGTTAACAGTAAAGTCAAGTCCACTTTTTTAGTATCTTTTGATAATCATTAAAATAACTATGACCACTCTGAGCCGTCTGGGCTGTTTTACTTTATATTGTAGGGGTTGAAATTTAAACCAGTTTAAATAACTCAATTGAAATTTTTTAAAATAAAGGCTTAAAAATAAGTTTTTAATGACGTAATTCTCAGATCCGTTGGTCAACCGTTGGGCCGATGTTTAAAACGATTTTTTGATCTGAGAAATGAAGTCAAAGATTGGGCGGACCTCAACCGCACTAACAAATTGGTGAGATACCATCTAGGTCGACCTTCGCGTGGTGTATCTTGTTGTTAACTAACGGACCTAGTTATATCATTTATTTTATAACAAATATTAATTGATTTTATATAAGTTGTATCAATATGAAACCTAGACCAATTTGTTTTATATATTGTCCATTATTTATATATCACAGCATTTTCCCAATTATTTCCCGATTTCTTATCCCAGGTCTTGAATTCCAACCCCTACAATATAAAATAGCCCAGATGGTTCAGAGTGGTCATAGTTACATTAAAATAACAAACATTTGTCTTACTTCATGTGACTCAATTGTTGACCAGTTCTGTGACCATTGCTATGACATCTGAAACATTTAGATTAAACCTTAGATTTTCAAATAAACTTCACTTCGATTTAATAATTGAGTTCATTCTTATAACTTATAATTAAGAATATAAGAGTTTATTAGAATATTATAACAATTATAAAACAAATTCAAAATGGATTCAAGCGATTTGTAAGCGATTAAAGTTGTTTTAAGACAAGATAAGTAATTTAGTACAGTTACGATAAGTGTACGCTAAGCTCTAGAGTGTATTTTCTAAATCCCTTTTGAAGTTTAATTATTTTTAAATGAATGTAAATTCAATTAGTTCTAGCAATTTTTTTCCTCGTTTAATACTTGCACACCTTTATAGAACATGAACACAGTTTTGGCAAAATGTTCAAATTCACTTTACCAGTTGAGGGTAATTCGTATTAAACAAAAATCTGTTGTTATCTCAAAATCAAATTTCAAAACTAAGTTATTACTACTAATATTATTATTATTATTACTAATAATAAGCCAAAGGGAAAGCCATAAGTGATTTGAGTTTTTAAGAAACAATAAGTCAGGGAAGGATCAACTTTAAAATAAGCTGTAAATTTTGCAGTCATAATTTATACAAGGTATAGATTAGACTAGTTATTTTTATATATAAGTGACTTTAAACTTGAAAAATATAACATTAATTATGCAGGGATCTAAACATGAATGCAATTCCAAATGCAATCCTTGATCTTCTCTGCTATTAGTTAAAGAGAAGTGTCGCCAAAAAGTGTTTAAATTTTATTTATTTACAAAATTAATAATATTATCGATACTACAAATAAAAATTGTGAAACAAATAGAAATTTTAACCCAATTTTTCGTATTCTT